>JAJGRW010000069.1:69109-83098 GCA_025461045.1 Carex parvula | reverse complement strand
TAAGTTTGAAACTACGTTTGACTGCGAAATTACTGCAAATTGTTTATCTTGTTTATCATTTCATGTGATTAAATCTCCTTTTTTGACAATTTGGGTTGCCAACGAGTTAAGTAGTCATTTCAGAATTTGTCCAATTTCACTTCCAGTTCTGGTCATTGATCATCTTGTTTTGTCCTATTAATTGTTTCTTTCTTACAGAAGAGTACTAACCTTACTTGTAAGTGGTGTGTACAACAACTCTTGTATGCTTCAACTATGTCAAGTTATGCCCTCGGGAGATGCTGCTGCTCTGCATGTGATTTGGAAAATTTTTGCAAGATAAGAGTCTTCATTAAATATTTTGTCAAGTTATCTGAAGTAAGATTTTTTTGGCATTTAATGCATAGATACTTGCTGTTCATATACCCTCTTATTTAAAAGCATTGTCTGACAGTGGCAGAAGTACTTTAATATCATCTTTAGGGTTGACACCGATAATTATCAAGAAAAACAAGAAGTGTTCTAAAAACCTGGCTTGGGCCAAAAAAGTGGGCACATGTACTAGTTATTTTTTCTATAGATATTCTAATGTAGATTTTCTTTGTCAAGAGAATTACATGAAGCGTCTGGGCCTTACATCAGTAGTCGATCCAAACTAAGGCTTTTTGCAAGTGCTACAAGGTTTAAAACAAACTGAAACTAAGCTTTACAAAACACTAATCTAAAACGTTCTGTTGATAATACCTTGTTTGTTTTGTTTCAGCCCTTCTTTTAATTCCCTTTTGGTGTCGACTATGAGTTGTTAACAACCAAGACGCGCAAAAGCCTCTGTTGAGCCTTGAAATTGGGAAAAGCATCAGCTGTCTCAGGTGCATCCACATATCAATTTTCGTCAGTTTATGCTTTATGTAAATCTAACCCAAATTCTATTATTTTGCTTTATGTAAATCTACTTTTGGTCCAAGTTGACATTTAACCCCAGCAACTGAGCCCTCACCTTGTTTCATTTGGTTTGCCTAACAAAATTACTGACATTTAAGCCTCTGTCTTAATAGTTGGAAAGCCGCAATACGACCATATGAAAAGGGACTAATTCTTGAATTCTGCAATGAAGCTTTCGTTTAAGTTGTAATTTGTTTCTGCAACCAAACACTTTGAATGGCAGGCACAGTTGTGATGCCAGGAAGACTAAAATTTTACAGAAAAGTTCAGGTCATTAGTCTTTTATCGTTGCCCCCAGTAATTGTTATGTTTTTTACCTGAAGTAGAAAACAGCGCAGTGTCGGACCGGGACTGCACAGGGAAAAACCCTAATACAATCAACAAACCGATGTAGCCCGCAAAAGCTAATAATCTTCCAGTATCTGTTCGAACCAGCAAATTGTCCGTTCTGACCAGAAAAGGCAAGCACTTTACCAGCAAAACCAAACACCGGAAAAGGACATAAATTGCAGAAATACTAGAAAAAAAGGGAAGCAGAGCCGTAAAGAATACTTGCTTGTTGTGCATAGATACTGGATAATTTCCAACTAACCCTTTGGATGACGAGTTACCCTGTTTCAATTACCACTAAAAGTTGTATGACCCGGGTTGTGCATAGATACCTAATTTTAGTTTATGCATGCCTTCTTTGCTGAGCCATGACATCTTGTGCTCCATTAAAACAACAACAAAAAAATTAAAAATCTTGAAAGCTGTTACTGGTACCAGTACTTGTAAGCCAAAATTAAACCTTAAAAGGCTGTTACTAGTACCAGTGCTTGTAAGCCCAACTTTACTGATCAGGAGTTGGTTCCTAATTTGGTAATGGTGCCTTCATTATTTCTATTGGCATATCTCAATCTCTGTCATTAGACTTAAATTTGGCCTTAATTGTTCAGTTCGACTCACCAGCTTTCTCTATTGTTCTAGTCAGGTAATTTGATCCAGCCTGAAAACAGTACAAAAATGAAGTTGCCCAGCATGGAGATCGAAATTTATTGTGATGTATCGTTGATTGAGAAACCATGAGTATACAGGTATTTTTATTCATGAAGATAACACAGGTACATTATGCACTATTTATATTTATTCTTTCATTAGTCATTTTGCACGAGTTGCATATTTGGGAAAGGTTCAAATACCTCATGCCTTTCATGCCTCATTGTACCTCATATCTTATATCTCCATGTTCAAAGTTCAAATGTCGATCCGAACAGCTCAACGTGATGTCCATATCAAAATATGCTTGGAGATCAAATTTTATATTTTTCGGAAATTTTTGACTATTTTTAAGATAGGTACAAAATCAATGTTTCTGGACTGTCCAAAACCAGTGATTTTGTGCCTTTCTAAAAAAATAGTAAAAAAAATTCCAAAAAATATAAAATTTAGTTTTCAAGTATATTTTAATATGGATAGAATGTTGAGTAGTTCGGATCGACAATTTGAACTTTGAAAACGGAGATATAGAATGAGGTATGATGAGGTACAAAAGCATGAGGTATTTAAACCCTCCTCTCAGGAAAGTTGGTTCTTTATGTATCAAAAAATAGACGTGGGAAGAAACATAATTCGTGTCATCTGCATATTGACATTAATTTCTGGCTTGCACAACTGAATTGGACCAAGGGATGTAAAAGTAATGCCTGATTTTTGTTTTGAAAGAGCTGGTTGTGGTAGAAATTAAGATGATAACGCATTTGAATCAGATTGTAAGACCCATGAGGCATTTGATCAATAGGGGGGCTGGGGGTCTACACTGGCAGCAGATGGTCAAAGTTTTGCAGTGGTTCATTTGAAAAATTCTTGGGGTTTTTCTCTAGTGGTTTAATAAGCTAAATATATTTCTTTTCCTGCTTTTGTTTTCTATCCTCATATCATGTGTGGAGAGGGGAACCATCTCTAGAGGATTGCAGGCTGAAGGATCTCATCAGCAATTATTTTAATGTAGAAGAGTTGAGAATTTATTTCCTACTTCACATTTGTGCAGTCTGTTATTTATAACAATCATTTATGGTCAGGATCATCCGATGTCAGCCGGAGATTTATATTTCTAATCTTCTCTCTCTCTCTTTGGTTTGCAGTTTGCAGTATAGTTGGTGGTAGCCTGCCATGGTGGGTCAACATGAGCAAACATGTCAAGGAAACTTAACAAATGCCATTCTTCTCGAAAAATACATTATTGGTTTCTAAAATTATATTGTTATGATTTTGACCTTAATAATATGTCAAATGTAGGAATACAATGGCGCTGATTCATAATTATTATAATAAAGATGTCATGAGAGTCATTTGAGAAACATAGGCAATGGATTGTGGAACAAGTTATTCTAATTAATAATGATGTTGCTGAGGCATGTCATAAGAAAATGCAAATTGTTCCTCTGACAAGACCTAATGGGCCAAGCTAAAGACCAAATTGTTCATATCTTCGTTTTCAAAGCTCAAATAGTTGATCCAAATTGTTCAACATGATCTCCATTTTAAAATGTATTTGAAGACCAAATTTTAACTTTTTTGGAAATTATTTACTACTTTTTTAGAATATTTGAAAATCTGTGTTTTAATATGGTAAAAAAAAAATAGTAAAAAAATTCTTAAAAACACTGATTTGCAAAAATTCTAAAGAAATAGTAAAAAGTTACAAAAAATGTAAAATTTGATCTCCAAGCACATTTTAATGTGGAGATCATGTTGAAAGGTTCGGACCGACAGTTTGAACTTTGAAAATATAAATATGAGCGGGATGTAAAACATAGACTTTACTTCCCAAAGCACCTCAAGGCTGACAATGTTGACTGTTGAAAAAAGGGCCAACTTTGTTCAGCAACGTGTCTCTCTGGCAAGCAATTTTAAGACAAAAGTGGAAACCTGAAAGATATATTTCTCTATCATCTATTATTCTTGTTGTATTACTGGGTAACCTCTAATATTTTCGTCAAAATTTTGTATGTGCAGGAAGTGGGCACATGCACTAGCTATACATCTTGGGTGGTTTCACACACTGATTTTCCTTGACTTGCGCTCAATTAGGTAAACTGTATGTATTTGCAACTCAATTAGGTAACCCCTTGCGGCCTTGCCCCATTTTTTAAACCTTTGGTCACAACTGACCTTAAACTATGCAATTATGTTTCCACAAGTTTCAGTTGATTTTCTTAGTAACTACATTTACATCCCAAAGATCAATAATTAAGCCATCTGTTTAACCTGATTAGATGCAATTATATCTTTGTTTTGTTCATGGACTACATAGAAATCTTAATTTGTTTTGGCAACTGAAATCTATGAATACCAGTAACATTATCAACATGGCTATTCTTTGAATTGGATTATTGTGGAACAAGTTAAACTCAGATTGATTGTTTTTTTCATCCAAAAACAACAAGCACTGCACGAAACTTTGGTTCAGTCTTCCTTTTTATCATATCACCACACCACGGACTGCACAAAATTTCAAAAACTGGCTGGACCGGATAAATATTTGATCACCCCAATATCCGGATTTAAAAAAACTAGGTGAATTCAACCAAATATTCCGTTACCCCCATATCCGAATTTCAAAAATTAGGTGGACCGGACCAAAATTTCCATCACCTCCCATATCATATTTTTTATGGTCCAAAACATGTGTTGGTGAGGAAGGGGAAGACTGAACTAAAGTTTCGATCCACCCTATCATGAATAGCAAGTTTGGATAGAATCCTTCATTGATTTATGACAAATTGCTTTTTATTTTGTTCTAAGAATAAAAAAATTGATGGTATTGGGTTGTGTAATTTATTACGAGTTATTCTTGATAGATACTTGAAACTTTTATGATCACGTGTTATTTATGTTAATGAAAAATGCATATAATATACCTAATTAAGCATCTGAATAACCATGATTATTATTAAACAATGCTACTCCGTAATCTGTGTTACGGTCTTATTTCTTTTGATAATATTTATTACGATTTTAATTTTGATTAGAAGTTTGTGCACTATTATTTTAAAATTCAGCTATTTTCCTTGCAGTAATTATATAACAGTACGTAGGGTATTAATTTGATGATCCTAAAAAATTGATCATTTGTAAATAGCTTTTACCAGGTAACATTGGTTAAATTTTTTGGCAAGAAAAATATATTGCAAAATAGAAGATGAATTTATTTATTACGACTCTCAATAATAAAATTTGTTCTTAATTTATCGTTTTTAATGTATTTCTCGAAAAATGTTTTCATTGCTCAATTGGTCCTGAACTAACAAGAGAAGTATGACTTGTTTAATTTTAATATGTTGTCATAGTTGTAATGTAATAGTAATTGTGACTTGTGATTTGATTCGTATATATGATT
Organism: Carex parvula; assembly: GCA_025461045.1. Classification (NCBI taxonomy): domain Eukaryota; kingdom Viridiplantae; phylum Streptophyta; class Magnoliopsida; order Poales; family Cyperaceae; genus Carex; species Carex parvula. Next base: position 77,796 of record JAJGRW010000069.1, on the reverse strand, counting down.
TAAATCAAACACGTCATATTATTTGTTGCTTATCCGCAAAAAATTCAAACCAGATTCAAATCTAACGATTAAAGTTCATATCATGGTTGTGAGTTGACACCGTCATAACTATAACAAGCAAGAGATATAAGCTGGTCTTATTATAACAAAATGATAATGTATTATTCATCAAAAACCACTATACATTTTTGCCCTTTCGTTCATTTGATTTATAAATTATTATAATTCATATTTTGCATGTTTTTTGTATTTTGTTTGGAAAAAAAATTATAATATTATTTAATTGTTTCGAAACATGTAAGCACATTACAATCATAATATTCTATTCTCGTAGAAAAGATGGCACTAAACTTAATGGATAAATTTTGGTTGATGATTTGTTTCATTGCTTTCTAAAGTTATGATCGTGATTTGTTGGCGACACAAGTGGTTATCATCAACGAATATACTTGTGTGGCTGTGACCGTGTTTTATTTTTTGTTATTTTTGAAATGTTGTCTACACAAGTTTTTTCTTAAAGATCTTTGTTAAGTCGGGATTTTTTAATTTAGAAATTACCAAATTGAATATTCAAAAAATAGATTGATTGTTTTTTTTTTCAAAAATAGACGGAATCACACCAATAGTGTGGTTCCACCAAGGACTAATTGATGAAACTACACCAATTATGCGGTCCACCAGCAATTTTTCGACAAATATGTGGTTAGGATGGTGTTTAGGTATGAAAAATGGTGGAACTACAACAATTGTGCAGTCCCATATCTCCAACTGTACCATTGGTGTGGTTCTATCTATTTTTTTAAGAAAAAAATAATCAATCTATTTAATTGTGTAATAAAAGCGGTTTCATCTATTTTTTTTAAATAAATAATCAATCCATTTTTTAAAGATTTAATTTTTTAATTTGTAAATTAAAAAAAATCACTAATTTGTTTGTTTGTATCTCTTGCGAAAAGAAGGGAGCCTGATGTGAATGTAGGAAGATTCAAATCACTGTGTTCTAATTCTTTTTTTCTTTTTTTTTTTGAGATGAAGCCCTTAGGCATACTTGTATTAAAACATGAACTCAGTGTTACATTGCCTACTAATTAAATATTTAAAATAGAACATAACAGCATAAAATAAAAGGAAAAACAGTGAAGTTCTAAGCATTAAACACTATCCTATTGCAAAGTACTTATTGTTGAGCTTGTGCTTCAGCTCCAAGTGTGCAATCTGACACTGTATCGGTGTTCCTTCTCCTTCTTTACCAGATCGTCTAGCCCATGATGCTAGGTTGTGAGGTGTTTGTATTGTTAATCTTGAGATGTATTGTATCTTCATGCTTTGTTTCATAGTATGGTAGCACCTCCAGCACCTTGTTACTGTTTGCCGCTTTCCAAGATGGTAGACCCTCCGTTTGTTTATCCAGCATTGCATTTACACTGTGCAACAACTATTCATGCTTAATTATTCAGCATTGCATTTACAATTACCATGATTATTGTAAAATTTTATATTTATTCAATGCCTTCATAAATAACTATTACTCAATAGATCAAATTATTTATTGCGCTTCATGTACCTCCAGGATTGTAGAATATTGAAAGTTTCATTGATATCTGTACCAAAGTAACAATATATGTATAAAACATCATGCACAACTTAACGGCCTAATATCATTTTCAATCCTTTTATATAGTTTTATTTTTCTGGTTCATGTATTGAAATATAAATACGATTAAGAAGTTTTATTTTTATCCTTCTTAATGTATTCTTCAACTGCCATTTTTTATTTTCCTTCACATTTATTTGCACTTGAAATTCTTCTTTTCTCCATCAGTGTAACTTACGGAGATATATAATTCTTAAATCATTTTTATCTGAAAAAAAATTAGTTTTAGAAGAAAAAGAAAAAAAACATTAATTAGTTTTGTTTAAAATACTCATTATAAAGTTTTAATAGGATTTCAAACACCTCTTCCACTCGTAAATTATTATTTTTAACTACCGGACCAAAAATCAATTCCCATACTCATATGTGCACTTAAATTAAATTTTACATACATTTAGCTTTGTCATCGTTAAATTAGCATGAATTTTCATCTATTTTAAAATGGCTACCACTAACAAAATTTATTTAGTATAAAATAAAAATATCAGAGTAAAGCAAAAACATTAAAACTTTAGAGAACAAAATTTGAGGAAAGAGTGACATTTGATGACAGCTTGTCTAATTTACGATCAGATCGTTATAATCACAAAAGTAAATAGATGTATAATAATTAACATGAATAGCAGTCATAACTCATAAAGTAGTTGTTTTAAAAGTAATACAAAATAAATGTTATGATCTGATGAGTTCACTCTTCATTAGTCCATATTAAGATCACTAAATAAATTATTAGTAGGCTAAAAATAATTTTGAAATTTGACACGTATGCACATCATGTAAATAAAAAAATGACAACAATTAATGCAAGTTTTTATTTTAGGTGATAATATTAAGCCAATGATATTAAAATAAAGTTGACAGCGGTTTATTTAACGGTATTTGATTCAACATCAAATGATATTAAAATTGCATGCTAGTTAATATACATCTATAACAAAACCAACAACATGTCTATAATTAAAAAATATTGGTATAATTTTAAGATAAACAGTTGTCAATGAATTTTTAAAAAGAGAGATCATAGAATAAATGATCAATGTGCAAAAAAAGAATTATAAAATTTACGAAAATGTATACACGTGGTATCTTTTGCGACCTAGATAATATACCATCTCCGAATGCACTAATTAATTAAGAGTCTGATGGAAAACCTCTAACAAAGTTAACAATTTCATTGAACTCTTCTCTGTTAATATTATTTCAGCTGTGACGAAAGTCTGATTTCAATAGAAGTTGCACAAATTCAGACTCCATGACAAATTGTAGAAGCTTTCTTCAAATTGTAGAAGCTTACTTTAAAATTCGTGTCAGACTAAAGCAGACGATGAAGATCTCATTCTACACAGTAGGATACCGCACTAGATCTGAACTCCAGATGTATTAGGTGAGGTCAATTAAAGAAATGAAATGAAGAGAACAGCGACCTGTTACATGCAAAATTATAGAAAACAGTGCAGCAACCAAACATTTTGACCCACTTCTTCGGTTCTTCCTGTCTTCCTCCAAAATTACTGTTTTGGTGAGCTTTTCATTCCGTACCGAACTTAATTGTGATTCCTTATGTAGACATCTAGTCCACAATGTCCGAATGTCTCACTGATTCTACTTTCCTTTTGACTCGCTACACGGTGGGATTCGAAAGCTAGTCCACCCAGGATCTGGTATTGAGAATGTTCATTTCCGCATTTTCTCGAACTATCCTATAGCTATGTAGTGTATTGATTAAACCCGGGCGGGTCTACCCGGACCGAGCAAATCCGTGATCCGAACTCAGACTGACCCGAACCCGAGTCTAAATTCGGACCGGACCGTCCTAACGGATGGGCCGGGTTAAGAACGGTTTGGATCCGATTTTCTGGGCAAACCCGCCCATACCCTACCCGTTTGAACCCGCTGATCTGAACCCGCCCCAGAGGACCGCCCGAACCTGAGCCAAACCCGAGTCAAATCCGCTCCAAAACCCCGGATCCGGGTCTAACCCGGCCGAACCCGAGCTTAACCTGAGCGGACCCGTCCGAACCCCCCCAAACCCGACCCGAACCCGCCGAAAACCCGGCGGGACCTGAGCCAACCCGCCCCAACCCGTCCGAATTTGAATTTATTTTAAAAAAAAGGTAAAATTTTCCCCCATAAATACACCCCTATTTTTCATACATTTTCACATCTCATAATCTCATTCTCTCAATCTCATATTCTCATACTCTCAATATTTTCATTATTCACAAAATTTAATTTTATTGTTAAAAAAAATATAGTTGCAAATTTATTTCATTCTACAAATATGCAAACGGAATTACAAAAGTAGAGGAATTACGAAGTTTGGCACCTCCCGCAAGATTTTTCCGCGAGATTAAAATGTTAGATTTATTTTAGATTTAGTTATATTTATTTTTAGTAATTGTTAGATAATTAGAATTATTTTAAATAGGTTACTTTTAGTAATTGTTAGTGGTTGTTAGATAATTTTTAGTAATTGTTAGTGATTTTTAGTAATCTTTAGTAATTGTTAGTAATTGTTAGTAATTGTTAGATAATTAGAATTTTTAGTAATTGTTAGATAATTAATTTGAAATTCGGATTTCTTTTGAAATAGGTTAGATTTTATTTTTTGAAATTCGGATTTGTTTTTAATAGATTTTAAAAAATAAGTTATATTTTATTTTTGAATATGTTGGATAGTTAGATTTATTTTTAAATAGGTTATGTTTATTTTTAAATAGGTGACTTTGAATATTTTGAAATATGTTAGATTTTAGATTTATTTGTAAATAGGTTAGATTTTATTTTGAAATGTGGATTTATTTTGAAATAGGTTAGATTTAATTTTTTAAAATTCGGATTTCTTTTTAATAGGTTAGATTTTAATTTTTAAATTCGGATTTATTTTTAAATATGTTAGATAAATAAGTTAGATTTATTTTTGAATATGTTAGATAAATAGATTTAAGTTTTAAATAGGTTATATTTTAATTTTTAAATTCGGATTTGTTTTTAATAGTTTTTAAAAAATAAGTTATATTTTATTTTGAATATGTTGGACAGTTAGATTTATTTTTAAATAGGTTATATTTATTTTTAAATAGGTTACATTTGAATATTTTGAAATATATTAGATTTTAGATTTATTTTTAAATAGGAAAGATTATTTTTTGAATATGCTATATTTTATTTTTTAAATTTTGAATATTTTCTTAATTTATTTTTAATAGGTTAGATTTTAGATTTTAGATTTATTTTTAAATTCGGATTTATTTTAAATTTATTGAATTTTTTAAAATTTGGATTTTTTTTTTTGGCCTCTGGCTTGCGTTGCCTCTGTGTTGCCTTCATGCCTTGTAACCACCTTGTAGAACAAATAGGTTAGATAATTTAATTTAGATTTAATTTAGATATTAAAGATATTATATTTAAATCTATTGTTTTCAAATAATTCGGTTTTCAAGATAAAAAATAATTCGGTTTTGAACTAATTTGGTTTTAGAATAATTTGGTTTTAACATAATTCGGTTTTAACATAATTTACATTTGTTATAACAAAATATATTTAGTTCAAATAAAAAAAAAAAAAAAAAAACAGCACCGAAAACCAGAAACAAAACAGAAAAAAAACAGCAAAAAAACAGCAAAAAAAAAAAGAAAAAGAAAAAACGGCCTGGATCGGACCGATGACCCGACCCGGACCGGACTGACCTGACCCGCGGACTCGTGGACCGGGCGGGTTTGGACCGGACCGACCCGGCCCGGCCCGTTTTCAATTCACTATAGCTATGTATGTTTTCTTTCAATTTCATCAAACATTAACCCGCTGCATGAAACGATATTTTCACTTCTTTCATTCTTATTTTACTTGGAAACGATATTTTCAATCTGAATCCCTCCTCGCCATCGTCCTTTGAATTTTGATTGTATATCCCTCTTTCTTATATATTTTTACAAGGTAATACAAGTTGTACAATGAAATGAGAATTATTTCCTTATTGCCTAACACCATACCAAAAGGAAGATTTAAAAATAATATGTGCTTATAAAATTTAAGAGATTTACACAGGGCAGACACATGATTTCTATCAAGGAGGACACGAATCGGATTAAAATAACTTATCGAACTTAAACTCATTAACTAATCGGGTACTAGATAAAAAAACAATCAACATAATAAGAAACAAAAAATAGTAGTCTTACATAATAAAAAAACAACAAAATAAAATTATTTACATTTTTAAAAACAACAAAGTTAGTCCGGATCTGTAAATTTCTATAAATTTTCTATAAAAACAACAAAACAATTTCTAGAGAGAAACAAAGTGGTATCAGACTCGTATTTTTCCATTAAATTTCAAAATTCAGGGAGGGGCAGTTGCCTCCATCTGGCTGTGTGTGGGTCCGCACCTAGATTTACAGTATCGCTCAAAACGAAGTTTATTCTCCTTTTCTTCTATATAATCCATAAACTTCTCATCTAATTTAGTGCAGTGAGTAATTTATCTTTTAGGTAATTAGGTAATGGTCAAATGGTTCTGAAATTGTACCAAATTTAAAACATGGTATTACTTCTTATTACAAAACATATAAACATTTACTGTTTAACCTTTTTAATTGTTATTAACTTTGACGTTTGTGATAGTTTTCGTAATCCAATGAAAATAATTTTTGGTTTTTGTGTGTAAAAAGAGGAGACAAATTAAGCTGGCAAGTAATTTGCCGTATATAAGTATTTTCTTGGGTCAATTATTAAAAATAAGAAAAAGATATGATTTGTTATGTGGCTCTGTTCTAAGGTTTTGTATATACAAGTTGCTGAGGTATACATGTATTTTATATAGGATCAGTGAATAAGAAAAAGATACGGTGTTAATTTGAATTAGTTTCCTAATTAAGTTGATAAACTCACTAACTTGTATATATTGTATCTGAAGGTACACAAATTTTATGTAGGGTCAGTGAATAAGAAAAAGATACGGTGTTAATTAGAATTTTTTTTCATAAGTTAATTGAGTTGCTACACTCACTAACTTGAAGGCCGTAGTAAATTTAAGTTGAATGATAGATTATTTGTAGTCAAATTCTGATATGATCTGATCTTGAAGGTCGTAGTAAATTTAACGAGGAAATAATATGTTTCACTAGCAGAATATATACAAGTTTAGTGAGTATATGCTACTTCTAGGTATTAATTACCCAATAAATGCCCTATATTTTGTTATTTCCCTTGCTAAATCTGAAAGAGTGGATTACTGTGTCATGTATGCTTTAATTCATCTAGATATTGGTACATTTTATTTATAGCATAAAGGAACATATAAATTAACATTTTTAATCTTTAGATATTTTCCCAACAATATATCAATGAATACCATCTAACACAAACTAGCACAAATATATTGAAAAAGCAAACTAAGCAAAATTGATCCCAAAAATCTTAAAAAATATATGTTCTTTATAATGTAACCCAACCAGAAGGCAATTCTCTGTTGCCGGGACCGTCTCTTGCTTCAGAACTCTCTAGCAAATCTGATCCTCAAGTAACAAATGAGTTTACTAGTAACATCTATTAGATTGTGTTGTACCCCATTGGTTCCTGTCTGTTCAGATGAAGAGATGAGTTCTGATTCGTCCATTGGGTGTTAGTGGGCTTAGTGGAACTTGGCTGCCAAGTTTAGTGATGTAACTGTAATTCTGTGCGGTTGTCTAGGTTGCATGCGGTTGAGTGTTCGTCCGCGTGCGACGCCTGCGCTGCATCTCCTGTATGCGATTTGGCTGCCTTTGGTTGCATGCGGATGAAGAGTCAACCGCATGCTGGAACCAGTATTTCCATAATGCTTTGTTTTATACCTGTTTTAGCTCCAAAAACACTAGAAAACCTGCAATTCTACATAATCAAGTAATTAAATGACAAAAGTAATCTGATTCTACAGGTTTTGTATGCAGCATGTTGCTGACAATCTGGTCCAGAACTGTGGAAAGGACAAGTGGTACTGATGGAGGTTCAGAGAAAGAGCAAAGAAGAAGAAGCCAAGAAGGTTGAAAGAGATGTTCAAAGAGTTTGCTCAGGTATGTCTAATTTATAACATTTTGTTTAATTATTTTATAAGACTATTCAAAAAATGAAATAACATCTCTTTGTTTTGTGCAGCTAAATCTAAGGTGTAATACATTTTTAAGGAAGGTGGACAAGGTACGTCATAGTGATGCGATGGAGCCGTCTAATTATGAGAATATTTTCCAAACCTGTGATGGAGGATACCGGTTTGGTATCATGACAACAAACGGCTCCGAGTCGCTCAACAATGTCTTTCGAACGAGCTGTAGAATGCTCGTGGCTGCCATAGTGGAGGATAAGTTCTACAAGTGCAACAAATTGTTTGTTCAGCGGCGACAGCGAGCAATGGAATTAAGAGACAAGAACCAGGTTCTTTCAGACCGGGTTTTGCAAAAGATCATAAAACATTGGGAGAAAGCTGCAAAAATGTATTTGGTGCATTATACGCACAGCCAAAAGGTCAGTACCAAGTTTCATCCCCAAATGAGTACGCTTCTTGCACCCGCAGCGACATAAGCAATATGGAACTTACTCACAGGGAGTTCGTGTACATTGTGACACGTGGTCCCAACAACCAAATGGAATGTACCTGCAGATGTATCCAATTAACTTTTATTACGTGCGCTCATGTCTTAGCTGTTTGTCGTGACCAAAACTGGTGCGAGAACCAATTTGTTGCAGACTGATATATTGTGAACTATCTTGAAAGTACTTGGATGGGGTGTTTGTTCCAATTGACAATATGCCAGAATGACCTGCTAATACTGAAACAATAATCCTTCTGAGCAAGGGTTGGATTAGGGTTGGGAGGCGAAAACACATCCGTCATGTAATGACGATGGATGAAATGAAAGGTAGACGAAGGGGGCATCAGCCTCGCTGTTCCACTACCGATAGGCAACGAAGAGGTATGTAACATTCATCAAAAATTATCTTTCTTTATAATTATACCAACTTACTAAGTAACAAATGCAAATGCAGAGGCAAGAAACA
>JAJGRW010000069.1:0-61781 GCA_025461045.1 Carex parvula | reverse complement strand
ATGCTGTTCATATATATCCCTTATTTAAAGCATTGTCTGACAGTGGCAGAAGTACTTTAATATATCTTTAGAGTTGACACAGATAATTGTTGAGAAAAAGAAAGTGTTCTAAAAAACTTGCTTTGGCCAATAAAGTGGGCACATGTACTAGCTTTTTTTTTATTGATATTCCAATTAGATTTTCTTTATCAAGAGAATTACTTGAAACCTCATGGCCTTACATCAATAGTCCATCCAAACTAAGTCTTTTGCAAGTGCTACAAGGTTTAACACAAACTGAAATTAAGCTTTACAAAGTAGGGTAGTTTGAGTATATTAGGATGTGAAATTACCCAGCATAGAATATATTAGGATGTGAAATTAGTGGAAAAAGAAGACTGAATGAGAACCCCACTAAAGCAAAATAGGGTAGTTTGAGTTAAAACTACGTTTGACTTGCGAAATTAACTGCAAAATTGTTTATCTTTGTTTATCATTTCTTTGATTAAATCTCCTTTTTTGACAATTTGGGTTGCCAACGAGTTAAGTAGTCATTTCAGAATTTGTCCAATTTCATTTCCAGTTCAGGTCATTGATCATCTTGTTTTGATTGTTTCTTTCTTACAGAATTTGTCCCTATTAATTGTTTCTTTCTTACAGAAGAGTACTAACCTTACTTGTAAGTGGTGTGTACAACAACTCTTGTATGCTTCAACTATGTCAAGTTATGCCCAAGGGAGATGCTGCGCGCTCATGTGATTTGGAAATTTTTTGCAAGATAAGTTTCTTCATTAATATTTGTCAAGTTATCTGAAGTAAGATTTTTTTGGCATTTTATGCATAGATACTTGCTGTTCATATATACCCTCTTATTTAAAAGCATGTCTGACAGTGGCAGAAGCACTTTAATATCATCTTTAGAGTTGACACAGATAATTGTTGAGAAAACAAGAAGTGTTCTAAAAATCTTGCTTTGGCCAATAAAGTGGGCACATGTACTAGCTTTTTTTTTATTGATATTCCAATTAGATTTTCTTTTTCAAGAGAATTACTTGAAACCTCTTGGCCTTGCATCAATAGTCCATCCAAACTAAGTCTTTTTGCAAGTGCTACAAGGTTTAACACAAACTGAAATTAACTTTACAAAACAGTAATGTAACGTTATGTTGATAGTGCCTTGTTTGTTTTGTTTCAGCCCTTCTTGTTAATTCTCTTTTGTGTCGACAATGAGTTGTTAGAAACCAAGACGCGCACAAGCCAATGTTGAGCTTTGAAGTTGGGAAAAACATCAGCTGTCTCAGGTGTATCCACATATCAATTTTCTTCAGTTTATGCTTATTTGAGTAACAAGGTAACCCGATGCAATCTAACCCAAATTCTTTTATTTTGCTTTATGTCAATCTACTTTTGGTCGTCTAAGTTGACATTTAACCCCTGCAACTGAGCCCTCACTTGTTTCATTTGGTTTGCCTAAAAATTTACTGCATTTAAGCCTCTTGTCTCAATAGTTGGAAGCCGAAATACGACCATATGAAAAGGAACTAATTCTTGAATTGTCCAATGAAGCTTCATTTAAGTTGTTATTTGTTTCTCTGCACCAAACAGCTTTGATTGCTAGACGCAGTTATGATCCAGCAAGACTAAAAATTTTCAGAATGTTCAAGTCATTATCCTTTAGCGTTGCCCTCAGTAATTGTTTTTTTTTTTTTTACATGAACGTAGAAACCAGCAAGCAGTGTTCGAACCAGACAGCACCAGGAAAAAACCCTTATACAATCAACAGGCCGATGTAGACTGCAAAAGCTAATAGTCTTCCAGTATCTGTTCGAACCAGCAAAATTGTCTCTTCTTACCAGAAAGGCAACCACTTTACCAGCAAAACCAAACACCAGGAAAGGACAAAATTGCAGAAATACCAGAAAAAAAGGGGAAGCATAGCCGTAACTCTAACCAGTGATAACAGGAATGCATGATGCGCACTTTGAGGTTTGCTCCTAAGTGAAATTATAAACTAGTCAGCATGGAGTATTATTCTAATGTGCCGTTGTTGGTGAAAAAATGGAGTATCATACAGTTATTTGTATGCTGATCACACAGGTATGTTATCCATTGGTTAGATTATAGTATTAGTTAGATATTTATAGATACTATTAGATAGCATTACCCAGCACAGAATATATTAGATGTGAAATTAGTGGAACAAGAAGACTGAATGAGAACCCCACTAAGGCAAAATAGGGTAGTTTGAGTTAAAATTACGTTTACTTGCGAAATTAACTGCAAAATTGTTTATCTTTGTTTTATCATTTCATGTGATTAAATCTCCTTTTTTGACAATTTGGGTTGCCCAACGAGTTAGTAGTCATTTCAGAATTTGTCCAATTTCACTTCCAGTTAGGTCATTGATCATCTTGTTTTGCATTTTGTTCTTTCGTACAGGAATTTGTCCCATTAATTGTTTCTGTTCTTACAGAAGAGTACTAACCTTAATTGTAAGTGGTGGGTACAACAACTCTTGTATGCTCCAACTATGTCAAGTTATGCCAAGGGAGATGCTGCTGCTCTGCATGTGATTTGGAAATTTTTTGCAAGATGAGTTCTTCATTAATTATTTGTCAAGTTAGCTGAAGTAAGATTTTTGTGGCATTTAATGCATAGATACTTGCTGTCCATATATACCCTCTATTTAAAAGCATCGTCTGACAGTGGCAGAAGTACTTTAATATCATCTTTAGAGTTGACACAGATAATTGTTGAGAAAAAAACAAGAAGTGTTCTAAAAAATCTTGCTTTGGCCAATAAAGTGGTCACATGTACTAGCTTTTTTTTTTTTATTGATATTCCAATTAGATTTTCCTTTTTCAAGAGAATTACTTGAAACCCTCTTGGCCTTACATCAATAGTCCAGCCAAAACTAAGTCTTTTTGCAAGTGCTACAAGGTTAACACAAACTGAAATTAAGCTTTACAAAACAGTAATGTAAGACGTTATGTTGATAGTGCCTTGTTTGTTTTGTTTCAGCCCTTCTTGTTAATTCTCTTTTGTGTCGACAATGAGTTGTTAGAAACCAAGACGCGCACAAGCCAATGTTGAGCTTTGTAGTTGCGAAATACATCAGCTGCCTCAGGTGTATCCACATCAATTTTCCTCAGTTTATTCTTATTTGAGTAACAAGGTAACCAGATGCAATCTAACCCAAATTCTATTATTTTGCTTCATGTAAATCTACTTTTGGTCTAAGTTGACATTTAACCCCTGCAAGTGAGCCCTCACTTGTTTCATTTGGTTTGCCTAAAAATTTACTGCATTTAAGCCTCTTGTCTCAATAGTTGGAAGCCGAAATACGACCGTATGAAAAGGAACTAATTCTTGAATTGTCCAATGAAGCTTCATTTAAGTTGTAATTTGTTTCTGCAACCAAACAACTTTGATTGCTAGACGCAGTTATGAGGCCAGCAAGACTAAAATTTTACAGAAAAGTTCAAGTCATTAGTCCTTTAGCGTTGCCCTCAGTAATTGTTTTTGTTTTTTTTACATGGAAGTACAAAATAGCAAGCAGTGTCGTACCAGACAGCACCAGGAAAAAACCCTAATACAATCAACAAGCCGATGTAGGCCGCAAAAGCTCATAATCTTCCAGTATCTGTTCGAACCAGCAAAATTGTCCGTTCTTACCAGAAAAGGCAACAACTTTACCAGCAAAACCAAACACCAGGAAGGGACAGAAATCGCAGAAATACCAGAAAAAAAGGGAAGCATAGCCGTAACTCTAACCGGTGACAACTGGAATGCATGATGCGCACTTGAGGTTTGCTCCCTAAGTGAAATTATAAACTAGTCAGGATGGAGTATTATTCTAATGTGCCGTTGTTGGTGAAAAAATGGAGTATCATACAGTTATTTGTATGCGTATCACACAGGTATGTTAGCCATTGGTTAGATTGTACTATTAGTTAGATATGTAGATACTTTAGATAGCATTACCCCAACATAGAATATATTAGGATGTGAAATTAGTGGAAAAAGAAGACTGAATGAGAACCCCACTAAGGCAAAATAGAGTAGTTTGAGTTAAAACTACGTTTGACTTGTCAAATTAACTGCAAAATTGTTTATCTTTGTTTATCATTTCATGTGATTAAATCTCCTTTTTGACAATTTGGGTTGCCAACGAGTTAAGTAGTCATTTCAGAATTTGTCGAATTTCACTTCCAGTTCTGGTCATTGATCATCTTGTTTTGTCCCTCTTAATTGTTTCTTTCATACAGAAGAGTACTAACCTTACTTCTAAGTGGTGTGTACAACAACTCTTGTATGCTTCAACTTTGTCAAGTTATGCCCACGGGAGATGCTGCTGCTCTGCATGTGATTTGGAAATTTTTTGCAAGATAAGTTTCTTCATTAAATATTTTGTCAAGTTATCTGAAGTAAGATTTTTTTGGCATTTTATGCATAGATACTTGCTGTTCATATATACCCTCTTATTTAAAAGCATTGTCTGACAGTGGCAGAAGCACTTTAATATCATCTTTAGAGTTGACACAGATAATTGTTGAGAAAAACAAGAAGTGTTCTAAAAATCTTGCTTTGGCCAATAAAGTGGGCACATGTACTAGCTTTTTTTTTTATTGATATTCCAATTAGATTTTCTTTTTCAAGAGAATTACTTGAAACCTCTTGTCCTTGCATCAATAGTCCATCCAAACTAAGTCTTTTTGCAAGTGCTACAAGGTTTAACACCAACTGAAATTAAGCTTTACAAAGTAGGGTAGTTTGAGTATATTAGGATGTGAAATTACCCAGCATAGAATATATTCGGATGTGAAATTAGTGGAAAAAGAAGACTGAATGAGAACCCCACTAAAGCAAAATAGGGTAGTTTGAGTTAAAACTACGTTTGACTTGCGAAATTAACTGCAAAATTGTTTATCTTTGTTTATCATTTCATGTGATTAAATCTCCTTTTTTGACAATTTGGGTTGCCAACGAGTTAAGTAGTCATTTCAGAATTTGTCCAATTTCATTTCCAGTTCAGGTCATTGATCATCTTGTTTTGATTGTTTCTTTCTTACAGAATTTGTCCCTATTAATTGTTTCTTTCTTACAGAAGAGTACTAACCTTACTTGTAAGTGGTGTGTACAACCACTCTTGTATGCTTCAACTATGTCAAGTTATGCCCAAGGGAGATGCTGCTGCTCTGCATGTGATTTGGAAATTTTTTGCAAGATAAGTTTCTTCATTAATTATTTTGTCAAGTTATCTGAAGTAAGATTTTTTTGGCATTTAATGCATAGATACTTGCTGTCCATATACACCCTCTTATTTAAAAGCATTGTCTGACAGTGGCAGAAGTACTTTAATATCATCTTTAGAGTTGACACAGATAATTGTTGAGAAAAACAAGAAGTGTTCTAAAAATCTTGCTTTGGCCAATAAAGTGGGCACATGTACTAGTTTTTTTTTTATTGATATTCCAATTAGATTTTCTTTTTCAAGAGAATTACTTGAAACCTCTTGGCTTTACATCAATAGTCCATCCAAACTAAGTCTTTTTGCAAGTGCTACAAGGTTTAACACAAACTGAAATTAACTTTACAAAACAGTAATGTAAGACGTTATGTTAATAGTGCCTTGTTTGTTTTGTTTCAGCCCTTCTTGTTAATTCTCTTTTGTGTCGACAATGAGTTGTTAGAAACCAAGACGCGCACAAGCCAATGTTGAGCTTTGAAGTTGGGAAAAACATCAGCTGTCTCAGGTGTATCCACATATCAATTTTCCTCAGTTTATGCTTATTTGATTAACAAGGTAACCAGATGCAATCTAACCCAAATTCTTTTATTTTGCTTTATGTCAATCTACTTTTGGTCTAAGTTGACATTTAACCCCTGCAACTGAGCCCTCACTTGTTTCATTTGGTTTGCCTAAAATTTACTGCATTTAAGCCTCTTGTCTCAATAGTTGGAAGCCGAAATACGACCAAATGAAAAGGAACTAATTCTTGAATTGTCCAATGAAGCTTCATTTAAGTTGTAATTTGTTTCTGCAACCAAACAACTTTGATGGCTAGACGCAGTCATGATGCCAGCAAGACTAAAATTTTACAGAAAAGTTCAGGTCATAACTCTAACCAGTGATAACAGGAATGCATGATGCGCACTTTGAGGTTTGCTCCCTAAGTGAAATTATAAACTAGTCAGCATGGAGTATTATTCTAATGTGCCGTTGTTTGTGAAAAAATGGAGTATCATACAGTTATTTGTATGCGGATCACACAGGTGTGTTATCCTTTGGTTAGATTGTACTATTAGTTAGATATTTAGATACTTTAGATAGCATTACCCCAACATAAAATATATTAGGTTGTGAAATTAGTGGAAAAAGAAGACTGAATGAGAACCCCACTAAGGCAAAATAGAGTAGTTTGAGTTAAAACTACTTTTGACTTGCGAAATTAACTGCAAAATTGTTTATCTTTGTTTATCATTTCATGTGATTAAATCTCCTTTTTTGACAATTTGGGTTGCCAACGAGTTAAGTAGTCATTTCAGAATTTGTCCAATTTCACTTCCAGTTCAGGTCATTGATCATCTTGTTTGTCCCTAATAATTGTTTCTTTCATACAGATGAGTACTAACCTTACTTGTAAGTGGTGTGTACAACAACTCATGTATGCTTCAACTATGTCAAGTTATGCCCAAGGGAGATGCTGCTGCTCCGCATGTGATTTGGAAATTTTTTGCATGATAAGTTTCTTCATTAAATATTTTGTCAAGTTATCTGAAGTAAGATTTTTTTGGCATTTAATGCATAGATACTTGCTGTCCATATATACCCTCTTATTTAAAAGCATTGTCTGACAGTGGCAGAAGTACTTTAATATCATCTTTAGAGTTGACACAGATAATTGTTGAGAAAAACAAGAAGTGTTCTAAAAATCTTGCTTTGGCCAATAAAGTGGGCACATGTACTAGCTTTTTTTTTATTGATATTCCAATTAGATTTTCTTTTTCAAGAGAATTACTTGAAACCTCTTGGCCTTGCATCAATAGTCCATCCATACTAAGTCTTTTTGCAAGTGCTACAAGGTTTAACACAAACTGAAATTAACTTTACAAAACAGTAATGTTAGACGTTATGTTGATAGTGCCTTGTTTGTTTTGTTTCAGCCCTTCTTGTTAATTCTCTTTTGTGTCGACAATGAGTTGTTAGAAACCAAGACGCGCACAAGCCAATGTTGAGCTTTGAAGTTGGGAAAAACATCAGCTGTCTCAGGTGTATCCACATATCAATTTTCTTCAGTTTATGCTTATTTGAGTAACAAGGTAACCAGATGCAATCTAACCCAAATTCTTTTATTTTGCTTTATGTCAATCTACTTTTGGTCGTCTAAGTTGACATTTAACCCCTGCAACTGAGCCCTCACTTGTTTCATTTGGTTTGCCTAAAAATTTACTGCATTTAAGCCTCTTGTCTCAATAGTTGGAAGCCGAAATACGACCATATGAAAAGGAACTAATTCTTGAATTGTCCAATGAAGCTTCATTTAAGTTGTTATTTGTTTCTGCCACCAAACAGCTTTGATTGCTAGACGCAGTTATGATCCAGCAAGACTAAAAATTTTCAGAAATGTTCAAGTCATTAATCCTTTAGCGTTGCCCTCAGTAATTGTTTTTTTTTTTACATGAAAGTAGAAAACAGCAAGCAGTGTCGAACCAGACAGCACCAGGAAAAAACCCTTATACAATCAACAGGCCGATGTAGACTGCAAAAGCTAATAATCTTCCAGTATCTGTTCGATCCAGCAAAATTGTCCGTTCTTACCAGAAAAGGCAACCACTTTACCAGCAAAACCAAACACCAGGAAAGGACAGAAATTGCAGAAATACCAGAAAAAAGGGAAGCATAGCCGTAACTCTAACCAGTGATAACAGGAATGCATGATGCGCACTTTGAGGTTTGCTCCCTAAGTGAAATTATAAACTAGTCAGCATGGAGTATTATTCTAATGTGCCGTTGTTGGTGAAAAAATGGAGTATCATACAGTTATTTGTATGCGGATCACACAGGTGTGTTATCCTTTGGTTAGATTGTACTATTAGTTAGATATTTAGATACTTTAGATAGCATTACCCCAACATAGAATATATTTGGATGTGAAATTAGTGGAAAAAGAAGACTGAATGAGAACCCCACTAAGGAAAAATAGAGTAGTTTGAGTTAAAACTACGTTTGACTTGCGAAATTAACTGCAAAATTGTTTATCTTTGTTTATCATTTCATGTGATTAAATCTCCTTTTTTGACAATTTGGGTTGCCAACGAGTTAAGTAGTCATTTCAGAATTTGTCGAATTTCACTTCCAGTTCTGGTCATTGATCATCTTGTTTTGTCCCTATTAATTGTTTCTTTCTTACAGAAGAGTACTAACCTTACTTGTAAGTGGTGTGTACAACAACTCTTGTATGCTTCAACTATGTCAAGTTATGCCCTCGGGAGATGCTGCTGCTCTGCATGTGATTTGGAAAATTTTTGCAAGATAAGAGTCTTCATTAAATATTTTGTCAAGTTATCTGAAGTAAGATTTTTTTGGCATTTAATGCATAGATACTTGCTGTTCATATATACCCTCTTATTTAAAAGCATTGTCTGACAGTGGCAGAAGTACTTTAATATCATCTTTAGGGTTGACACCGATAATTATCAAGAAAAACAAGAAGTGTTCTAAAAACCTGGCTTGGGCCAAAAAAGTGGGCACATGTACTAGTTATTTTTTCTATAGATATTCTAATGTAGATTTTCTTTGTCAAGAGAATTACATGAAGCGTCTGGGCCTTACATCAGTAGTCGATCCAAACTAAGGCTTTTTGCAAGTGCTACAAGGTTTAAAACAAACTGAAACTAAGCTTTACAAAACACTAATCTAAAACGTTCTGTTGATAATACCTTGTTTGTTTTGTTTCAGCCCTTCTTCTTAATTCCCTTTTGGTGTCGACTATGAGTTGTTAACAACCAAGACGCGCAAAAGCCTCTGTTGAGCCTTGAAATTGGGAAAAGCATCAGCTGTCTCAGGTGCATCCACATATCAATTTTCGTCAGTTTATGCTTTATGTAAATCTAACCCAAATTCTATTGTTTTGCTTTATGTAAATCTACTTTTGGTCCAAGTTGACATTTAACCCCAGCAACTGAGCCCTCACTTGTTTCATTTGGTTTGCCTAAAAATTACTACATTTAAGCCTCTGTCTTAATAGTTGGAAAGCCGCAATACGACCATATGAAAAGGGACTAATTCTTGAATTCTGCAATGAAGCTTCGTTTAAGTTGTAATTTGTTTCTGCAACCAAACAACTTTGAATGGCCGGCACAGTTGTGATGCCAGGAAGACTAAAATTTTACAGAAAAGTTCAGGTCATTAGTCTTTTATCGTTGCCCCCAGTAATTGTTATTTTTTTTACCTGAAAGTAGAAAACAGCGCAGTGTCGTACCGGACTGCACCAGGGAAAAACCCTAATACAATCAACAAACCGATGTAGCCCGCAAAAGCTAATAATCTTCCAGTATCTGTTCGAACCAGCGAAATTGTCTGTTCTTACCAGAAAAGGCAAGCACTTTACCAGCAAATCCAAACACCGGAAAAGGACATAAATTGCAGAAATACTAGAAAAAAGGGAAGCAGAGCCGTAAAGAATACTTGCTTGTTGTGCATAGATACTGGATAATTTCCAACTAACCCTTTGGATGACGAGTTACCCTGTTTCAATTACCACTAAAAGTTGTATGACCCGGGTTGTGCATAGATACCTAATTTTAGTTTATGCATGCCTTCTTTGCTGAGCCATGACATCTTGTGCTCCATTAAAACAACAACAAAAAAATTAAAAATCTTGAAAGCTGTTACTGGTACCAGTACTTGTAAGCCAAAATTAAACCTTAAAAGGCTGTTACTAGTACCCGTGCTTGTAAGCCCAACTTTACTGATCAGGAGTTGGTTCCTAATTTGGTAATGGTGCCTTCATTATTTCTATTGGCATATCTCAATCTCTGTCATTCGACTTAAATTTGGCCTTAATTGTTCAATTCGACTCACCAGCTTCTCTATTGTTCTAGTCAGGTAATTTGATCCAGCCTGAAAACAGTACAAAAATGAAGTTGCCAGCATGGAGATCGAAATTTATTGTGATGTATCGTTGATTGAGAAACCATGAGTATACAGGTATTTTATTCATGAAGATAACACAGGTACATTATGCACTATTTATATTTATTCTTTCATTAGTCATTTTGCACGAGTTGCATATTTGGGAAAGGTTCAAATACCTCATGCCTTTCATGCCTCATTGTACCTCATATCTTATATCTCCATGTTCAAAGTTCAAATTGTCGATCCGAACAGCTCAACGTGATGTCCATATCAAAATATGCTTGGAGATCAAATTTTATATTTTTCGGAAATTTTTGACTATTTTTTAAGATAGGTACAAAATCAATGTTTCTGGACTGTCCAAAACCAGTGATTTTGTGCCTTTCTAAAAAAATAGTAAATAAATTGCAGAAATACTAGAAAAAAGGGAAGCAGAACCAGTAGTTCGGATCGACAATTTGAACTTTGAAAACGGAGATATAGAATGAGGTATGATGAGGTACAAAAAGCATGAGGTATTTAAACCCTCCTCTCAGGAAAGTTGGTTCTTTATGTATCAAAAAATAGACGTGGGAAGAAACATAATTCGTGTCATCTGCATATTGACATTAATTTCTGGCTTGCACAACTGAATTGGACCAAGGGATGTAAAAGTAATGCCTGATTTTTGTTTTGAAAGAGCTGGTTGTGTTAGAAATTAAGATGATAACGCATTTGAATCAGATTGTAAGACCCATGAGGCATTTGATCAATAGGGGGGCTGGGGGTCTACACTGGCAGCAGATGGTCAAAGTTTTGCAGTGGTTCATTTGAAAAATTCTTGGGGTTTTTCTCTAGTGGTTTAATAAGCTAAATATATTTCTTTTCCTGCTTTTGTTTTCTATCCTCATATCATGTGTGGAGAGGGGAACCATCTCTAGAGGATTGCAGGCTGAAGGATCTCATCAGCAATTATTTTAATGTAGAAGAGTTGAGAATTTATTTCCTACTTCACATTTGAGCAGTCTGTTATTTATAACAATCATTTATGGTCAGGATCATCCGATGTCAGCCGGAGATTTATATTTCTAATCTTCTCTCTCTCTCTTTGGTTTGCAGTTTGCAGTATAGTTGGTGGTAGCCTGCCATGGTGGGTCAACATGAGCAAACATGTCAAGGAAACTTAACAAATGCCATTCTTCTCGAAAAATACATTATTGGTTTCTAAAATTATATTGTTATGATTTTGACCTTAATAATATGTCAAATGTAGGAATACAATGGCGCTGATTCATAATTATTATAATAAAGATGTCATGAGAGTCATTTGAGAAACATAGGCAATGGATTGTGGAACAAGTTATTCTAATTAATAATGATGTTGCTGAGGCATGTCATAAGAAAATGCAAATTGTTCCTCTGACAAGACATAATGGGCCAAGCTAAAGACCAAATTGTTCATATCTTCGTTTTCAAAGCTCAAATAGTTGATCCAAATTGTTCAACATGATCTCCATTTTAAAATGTATTTGAAGACCAAATTTTAACTTTTTTGGAAATTATTTACTACTTTTTTAGAATATTTGAAAATCTGTGTTTTAATATGGTAAAAAAAAAATAGTAAAAAAATTCTTAAAAACACTGATTTGCAAAAATTCTAAAGAAATAGTAAAAAGTTACAAAAAATGTAAAATTTGATCTCCAAGCACATTTTAATGTGGAGATCATGTTGAAAGGTTCGGACCGACAGTTTGAACTTTGAAAATATAAATATGAGCGGGATGTAAAACATAGACTTTACTTCCCAAAGCACCTCAAGGCTGACAATGTTGACTGTTGAAAAAAGGGCCAACTTTGTTCAGCAACGTGTCTCTCTGGCAAGCAATTTTAAGACAAAAGTGGAAACCTGAAAGATATATTTCTCTATCATCTATTATTCTTGTTGTATTACTGGGTAACCTCTAATATTTTCGTCAAAATTTTGTATGTGCAGGAAGTGGGCACATGCACTAGCTATACATCTTGGGTGGTTTCACACACTGATTTTCCTTGACTTGCGCTCAATTAGGTAAACTGTATGTATTTGCAACTCAATTAGGTAACCCCTTGCGGCCTTGCCCCATTTTTTAAACCTTTGGTCACAACTGACCTTAAACTATGCAATTATGTTTCCACAAGTTTCAGTTGATTTTCTTAGTAACTACATTTACATCCCAAAGATCAATAATTAAGCCATCTGTTTAACCTGATTAGATGCAATTATATCTTTGTTTTGTTCATGGACTACATAGAAATCTTAATTTGTTTTGGCAACTGAAATCTATGAATACCAGTAACATTATCAACATGGCTATTCTTTGAATTGGATTATTGTGGAACAAGTTAAACTCAGATTGATTGTTTTTTTCATCCAAAAACAACAAGCACTGCACGAAACTTTGGTTCAGTCTTCCTTTTTATCATATCACCACACCACGGACTGCACAAAATTTCAAAAACTGGCTGGACCGGATAAATATTTGATCACCCCAATATCCGGATTTAAAAAAACTAGGTGAATTCAACCAAATATTCCGTTACCCCCATATCCGAATTTCAAAAATTAGGTGGACCGGACCAAATTTCCATCACCTCCCATATCATATTTTTTATGGTCCAAAACATGTCTTGGTGCGGAAGGGGAAGACTGAACTAAAGTTTCGATCCACCCTATCATGAATAGCAAGTTTGGATAGAATCCTTCATTGATTTATGACAAATTGCTTTTTATTTTGTTCTAAGAATAAAAAAATTGATGGTATTGGGTTGTGTAATTTATTACGAGTTATTCTTGATAGATACTTGAAACTTTTATGATCACGTGTTATTTGTGTTAATGAAAAATGCATATAATATACCTAATTAAGCATCTGAATAACCATGATTATTATTAAACAATGCTACTCCGTAATCTGTGTTACGGTCTTATTTCTTTTGATAATATTTATTACGATTTTAATTTTGATTGGAAGTTTGTGCACTATTATTTTAAAATTCAGCTATTTTCCTTGCAGTAATTATATAACAGTACGTAGGGTATTAATTTGATGATCCTAAAAAATTGATCATTTGTAAATAGCTTTTTACCAGGTAACATTGGTTAAATTTTTTGGCAAGAAAAATATATTGCAAAATAGAAGATGAATTTATTTATTACGACTTCTCAATAATAAAATTTGTTCTTAATTTATCGTTTTTAATGTATTTCTTGAAAAATGTTTTCATTGCTCATATTGTCCTGAACTAAACAAGAGAAGTATGACTTGTTTTAATTTTAATATGTTGTCATAGTTGTAATGTAATAGTAATTGTGACTTGTGATTTGATTCGTATATATGATTTAAATCAAACACGTCATATTATTTGTTGCTTATCCGAAAAAAAATTCAAACCAGATTCAAATCTAACGATTAAAGTTCATATCATAGTTGTGAGTTGACACCGTCATAACTATAACAAGCAAGAGATATAAGCTGGTCTTATTATAACAAAATGATAATGTATTATTTATCAAAAACCACTATACATTTTTGCCCTTTCGTTCATTTGATTTATAAATTATTATAATTTATATTTTGCATGTTTTTTTTATTTTGTTTCGAAAAAAATTATAATATTATTTAATTGTTTCGAAACATGTTAAGCACATTACAATCATAATATTCTATTCTCTTAGAAAAGATGGCACTAAACTTAATGGATAAATACTTGTGTGGCTGTGTCCATGTTTTATTTTTTGTTATTTTTGAAATGTTGTCTTCACTAGTTTTTTCTTAAAGATCTTTGTTAAGTCGGGATTTTTTAATTTAGAAATTACAAAATTGAATGTTCAAAAAATAGATTTATTGTTTTTCTTCAAAAATAGATGGAATCACACCAATAGTGTGGTTCCACCAAGGACAAATTGATGAAACTACACCAATTATGCAGTCACATCAGCAATTTTTCGACAAATATGTGGTTAGGACAGCGTTTAGGTATGAAAAATGGTGGAACTACAACAATTGTGCAGTGCCAGAGATCTCCAACTGTACCATTGGTGTGGTTCCATCTATTTTTGTAAGAAAAAAATAATCAATCTATTTAATTGTGTAATAAAAGCAATTCCATTTATTTTTTTAAAATAAATAATCAATCCATTTTTTAAAGATTTAATTTTTTAATTTGTAAATTAAAAAAAATCACTAATTTGTTTGTTTGTATCTCTTGCGAAAAGAAGGCAGCCTGTTGTGAATGTAGGAAGATTCAAATCACTGTGTTCTGATTCTTTTTTTTTTTTTGAGATGAAGCCCTTAGGCATACTTGTATTAAAACATGAACTCAGTGTTACATTGCTTACTAATTAAGTATTTAAAATAGAACATAACAGCATAAAATAAAAGGAAAAACAGTAAAGTTCTAAGCATTAAACACTATCCTATTGCAAAGTACTTATTGTTGAGCTTGTGCTTTAGCTCCAAGTGTGCAATTTGACACTGTATCGGTGTTCCTTCTCCTTCTTTACCAGATCGTCTAGCCAATGATGCTAGGTTGTGAGGTGTTTGTATTGTTAATCTTGAGATGTATTGTATCTTCATGCTTTGTTTCATAGTATGGTAGCACCTCCAGCACCTTGTTACGTACTGTTTCTGCCGCTTTCCAAGATGGTAGATCCTCCGTTTGTTTATCCAGCATTGCATTTACACTGTGCAACAACTATTCATGCTTAATTATTCAGCATTGCATTTACAATAACCATGATTATTGTAAAATTTTATATTTATTCAATGCCTTCATAAATAACTATTACTCAATATATTTATTGCGCTTCATGTACCTCCAGGATTGTAGAATATTGAAAGTTTCATTGATATCTGTACCAAAGTAACAATATATGTATAAAACATCATGCACAACTTAACGGCCTAATATCATTTTCAATCCTTTTATATAGTTTTATTTTTGTTCATGTATTGAAATATAAATACGATAAGAAGTTTTATTTTTATCCTTCTTAATTTATTCTTCAACTGCCATTTTTTATTTTCCTTCACATTTATTTGCACTTGAAATTCTTCTTTTCTCCATCAGCGTAACTTACGGAGATATATAATTCTTAAATCAGTTTTATCTAAAAACAAATTAGTTTTAGAAGAAAAAGAAAAAAATCATTAATTAGTTTTTGTTTAAAATACTCATTATAAAATTTTAATAGGATTTCAAACACCTCTTCCACTCGTAATTATTATTTTTAACTACCGGACCAAAAAATTATTCTCAATTCCCAACTCATATGTGCACTTAAATTAAATTTTACATACATTTAGCTTTGTCATCGTTAAATTAGCATGAATTTTCATCTATTTTAAAATGGCTACCACTAACAAAACTTATTTAGTATAAATTAAAAAAATATCAGAGTAAAGCAAAAACATTAAAACTTTAGAGAACAAAATTTGAGGAAAGAGTGACATTTGATGACAGCTTGTCTAATTTACGATCAGATCGTTATAATCACAAAAGTAAATAGATGTATAATAATCAACATGAATAGCAGTCATAACTCATAAAGTAGTTGTTTTAAAAGTAATACAAAATAAATGTTATGATCTCATGAGTTCACTCTTCATTAGTCCATATTAAGATCACTAAATAAATTATTAGTAGGCTAAAAATAATTTTGAAATTTGACACGTATGCACATCATGTAAATAAAAACAATAATAACAACAATTAATGCAAGTGTTTATTTTAGGTGATAATATTAAGCCAATGATATTAAAATAAAGTTTACAGCGGTTTATTTAACGGTATTTGATTCAACATCAAATGACATTAAAATTGCATGCTAGTTAATATACATCTATAACAAAACCAACAACATGTCTATAATTAAAAAATATTGGTATAATTTTAAGATAAACAGTTGTCAATGAATTTTTAAAAAGAGAGATCATAGAATAAATGATCAATGTGCAAAAAAAGAATTATAAAATTTACGAAAATGTATACACGTGGTATCTTTTGCGACCTAGATAATATACCATCTCCGTATGCACTAATTAATTAAGAGTCTGGTCGAAAACCTCTAACAAAGTTAACAATTTAATTGAACTCTTCTCTATTAATATTATTTCTTTTTTTTTTTTTTTTTGAAAACTTGGAAGCGACTTCCAAGGGTGATTTATATTGAGTAAAAAGGAGAAAATTGTTACAGCCATGCCCCTCAGCCTCATCATCCTACAAAACAGGAGCATGCACACGTAGAGTAGAAAAAAAAAAACAAAAAACAAAAAACAACAAACAAACAATAACAAAAACCCCACCCACAGCAGCATTCTTACATTTGTGTATTTCTAGAACAGCACCCAAACCCCTGTAGCCCCCAACCTGTAGCGGCCTTCACTAGCAATATCTAAGCCATAGATTAACGTCGTGCACACATCGATCGGCCACTGCCTCAGACCGCAGCGCTGTGTCGCCGAAAACCACTCTGTTCCGTTGTTTCCAGATGTGCCAAATTGTGCATATGAAACATGCCGCCCATTTTTTCCTCGAGATGCCCGTACCTGATTGAGCCGCTGCCCTCCAAGACCTATGCCAAATCTGTAATATAGAAGACCCCCGAGCCAGTAGTTTTATTCCCAACCTTGAGGATACCCTATACCAAACTCGGTTTGCATATGGGCAGTAGAATAGCAAGTGAAGTGTCGTCTCCCGCGGGCAATGTGAGCATAAGACACATGTGAGATCAAGAAGCATTATTCCTCTTTTATGTAGAACATCTCTCGTTAAGATCTTATCCTGGTGAACCAAATAAGCAAAGATTCTTACGGTTGGCGGAACCGGGCACTTCCAAATGAACAGCAGCTCCCCTTTAATTTTCCCTGCACTTGTAAGAGCCTTGTAAACCGACTTCGAGCTATAGAGCCCGGATGACTCTAGCGTCCAGACTATGCTGTCCCTGTCAGAGATGAATTGAACTTCTCGATGAATGACCAGATCTGGGTCTAAGCTCTGAATCCTTGGCCATGCACCTCTTAGACTTATAAAAGGCTTGCGCATACCGTACCCACTACCGACTCTGCCCGGTTTATTGTTCCATGAATCAAACCAAAATGCTATCGAATGACCATCCCCAATCTTCCATGTCGTGCACATGTTAAAAAGTCCCTTGATGCTTTGCAACTGCTTCCAAAAGAAAGAGCCGTTAACCATCCATATGTGCGGTGTGTTCTCAGTTTTATTTCTCTTTCTAATCTGCCTAACAGTGACCGACCAAAGTCCTGTCTCATCGTGTATTGCTTTCCACCACCAGCGTAGCAACAGAGCAGTATTGAAGAGATTGAGATTAATGATACCCATCCCTCCCCACCATCTTGGTGTGCATGCTAGCTGCCAGTTCGTGAGTGATATGCCTCTGTCACCATTTTTCGTTTTTGCCCATAAAAAGGATCTCCTTATTTTGTCTATTTTCTGTATCACCCATTTGGGCAATCTGAAGCAACTCATGTAGTAAATGGGGACAGTTGATAAAACCGATTGTACCAGCTGGAGTCGACCCCCCCTCGATATCATCTTACCCATCCATCCACTGAGTTTTCGCTCCACCTTTTCAACAAGCGGAAGGAAGTCTTCTTTTCTAGGTCTGGCAATTGCCAACGGCATACCCAAGTAGGTTATTGGGAAGCTTGACCTGGAGCATCCTAACAGAGCCTTGATCCACACTATATCTTGTTCGGTTACATTGATCGGAACAAAGGTGCTTTTCAGGAAATTCACCCTCAGACCCGAAATTGAAGCAAACAACCGGATTATGATTTTTAGGGAGGCCAGAGAGCTGATCTGCGCCGATGATATTATTGCCGTGTCATCGGCATATTGATATGCCAATATTGGCTCGGTGATCTTTTTTGTTATTCCTACCTGTAAGGTTTGATTCACAGTTCTGATCAACTGCTGGAAGACATCTGAAGCTATGTTAAATAGCATGGGGGACAGAGGGTCCCCCTGCCGCAGCCCCTGTTTATGCAAAAAATAGTGTGACGCTTCTCCATTTATTAGGACCCGAGAAGAAGCAGTGTGCAAGAGGTGTTTGATCCACCCTATCCACCGTGCCGGAAACCCCCGGACCGTCATAATCTTAAACAAAAAATCCCACTGAATAGAGTCAAATGCTTTGGCGAAGTCCAGTTTTAGAAAGATTGCCGCCTTGCCTGAGCTGTGAATGTGCTGCAACACCTCTCGAGTCGCTACGAAGTTTTCAGAAATCTGACGACCTTTGATGAAGGCCGTCTGGTTGGGTGATATAAGTTCGGGCATCTTCAGTCGAAGCCGGTTTGCAAGCACTTTGGAGATTAGCTTTGGAATGAGATTGATAATACTAATCGGTCGGAAATCCCCGACGTTGTCCGGGGTATCTTTTTTGGGTATCATGACGACATTTGCTAAGTTCACCCGAGTAAGATCAATAGTTCCATCATAAAACCCGTGTATGATTTGCATAACCTCCATTTGAAGATCTGGCCAGTATACCTGTAGAAACTCATTGGGCAACCCATCCGGCCCTGATGCTTTATTTTTTGCTAGTTGTTGGACCGCCAATTGAACCTCTTCTGCTGTAAAGGTTTCTTGGAGTGAGGAGAGGTCTATGTTCAGATCCGGATCATACAACGCACTCGGGTTGAAAGTGTGTACCCGACTAGAAGTACCCAAGTGGTCTTTCATATTGTTGAAGAAGAGATCTAGTATCTCTTTAGGGTCAGAGACTCGGCTGCCTTGATGATTAATGGACTGAATAAGGTTCTGCCTAACCCGTGATGACGCAAAAGCGTGAAAAAAACGGGTATTTTTGTCTCCTTGTTTCAACCAGTTACACCGCGATCTCTGCCTCCATCTATCTTCCAGATTGCAAGCAAGTTCAAAGACTCGTTCCTTAATTCTGCACCTTAACCGAAACTCATAGACTTCCAGCTTTCTTTTTTCTTCTATCATATCGAAGAAAAGGACCACCTTCTTGCAAAAAGCCAATTGTTTATCCATGCTGTTGAATCCTTCTCTGTGCCACCTTGCGAGTTCCCTGTGAAGCTTGTTAGTTTTGTCATGGAAATCGTCCAATGAGAGTTGCGGCTGTGAAACAGTGTAACTCCATAGGTGCCGCACCAAATTCTTAGGTGCCTCATACTTCAGCCAAAAAGATTCAATCTTATACCTCCTTGGAACCGTTGCCGTGCTTTTGCACGAGAGGACCAGCGGTACATGGTCTGATACTGCCATTTCTAAAGCGTCCAGTGATATACTCGGGTATTTGAGCGACCATTCCGTAGACGTGAAAATTCTGTCTAGCTTTGAGAAACTCGGCACCGGCTTCTTATTGGACCACGTGTATGTGCGATTTTTTAGAGGCACATCTATCAATCCAGCCATCCTTATAAATCCATTAAAAGCATCAAGCAATCCAAAACCGCGAAAGTCACCGGAACGGTCGATAATCCACCGAGTCAGGTTGAAATCACCCGCTATTATCCATGGGTGTTGTGCCGACCTAGCCACTGTTGTAAGTTCTCTAATAAATGCCGGTTTGTCTCGGTCCACGCTCGGCCCATATACATTTGTAAATTGCGCCACTTCATTGGTTTTTTGATTTTTGAGAACCACCGTCAGAGTGTGCTTGGTAGCCCACGAGTTGATCATGTGATAATATTTTTTCCAAGCCAAAATGAGTCCCCCTTTACTTCCAATTGCCGCATTGTATGCCACCTCAAAGTTAAAAAAAGAAGGAAGAAAGAGGGAGATATAACCGAAATTAACTTCATTCAATTTTGTTTCTTGGAGCATACAAATGTCTCCATGAGATTTCCTAATAACATCACATACCACTTTGCATTTTTCCGGGTTTCCCAAGCCCCGACAATTCCAGGAAATTAATTTAAATTTTTTGTGATTCATTTAAAAAACATTGATATACGTCTCGAAAACACTTATACTCAACAAAACGTACAACACCTAAATCGGTTCTGCATCAGACTCTATTTCATCCTCTGATGCCGGGTCTAGGTTGACCTGTGGGTTGTCCAACACTTCATCCTCCTTGCTCACCACTGCTGCCATACCAGCCTGAATGTGGATTTTACGCTCACGGTTGTCAGTGTCTAAGATTTGGATAATGTCTGAGCTTGGTATTCCACAACCAGCACCTATTTGTACACAGTGATCTTTTGCCAAGCTAACTTCAAAGAAGCCACCCGGACTCAGATTAATCTGCGCATTTCCGTCTGTATGTAGTCGCTGCTGTTTTGGTATTGCTCTCTGCTTGGCCGGGCCTTTTACAATGACCAGGTCTTGTTGCATTGATTTCCTTTTGCATTTTAAACCTTCGGCAGGCCCCTCTTCCTGGACTTGAACACTAATTGGGCCAACTATATTTTCTGATGAAGGAGCCTCAATTGCATGAACCAGGACTGGCTGGGTTTGACGGATCCATGTGAGTTGTCTGGGCCCTTCACTTTGGGCCGCCACCTCACTCCCTTTCTCTTTGACTTCTAACGGTTGGTGTGAAGAGGATCCGATGGTAAGCGGTCCGTGCCGTGCGGCTCCCGTGTAGCGACCTGCTGGATGTCTTGGTTCGCTACCCGCAATAGCACGTCCTCTGCCCCGACCTACCATGCCTCTGAAACGATGGTGACGGGATGTACTGGAATTCTGAAAAGGGTTTACTTTTGGTACAGAGCGCCCCAACGCAACCCCCATGCGCGGCTTGTGGTTGATTTTCTGTGGTTGGGTTTGTGGCCGAGTCTGCTCCTGCTCGGGTATCCTCTCTTCATCCGCCTCTTTTTCTTGCTGGTTCAGTAGCTGGTGGCCACAATCAATCTCAGCTGGCTGATCACATGTTCCTAGAGGTACTTCCTCTGTTTGGGACTGTGTTGCTACAGTACCTTGTACTGAAACCTCTCCAGAACCCAAAGTTGATGTCCTTTTTGTCTCCTTTGGCGTGCCCTGCCTGGAATTCAGAGGCGCAGGTTGTTCAGTCAAAGCCATCCCTCCCGATTGCATGTGAACTTCTTGTGCAGTACCCTGTGTGGTTAGCAAATCTATAGCTGTTGATTGGTTTGTAGCTGTGTTTGCTGCATGAGATAGATCATCTGTGGCATACACCAGTTCATTGAGAGCCTCCATGGAAACCTCAACCGGCGTCCGGCCGCCTTCGATGAAAGGCCGGATTTCCATGGGTATAGCCGACAGGGGAAGGCCTTGGCAAAGCTCCCTGAGTACTCTTCTGGAGCAATGAACCATGTTATCGCTTAGTGGTTCATCCGTTTGGTAGCAAATCTCTTCTTCTTCATGTGACTTGGCCGGTACCGGCGGCATGGAAAACCGTTGAGGCAGAACCGGGAAGTCCGAGGTGTTGTATAGCGGGCCATTCTCCCAATGCACTGGTTGCACCTGAATAGAGTATTCTAAACCACCCACCACCATCTTAAGTGAGTCCGGAATGCGTTTTAGGTCATCCGTGCCAATGGCGACTCTAAAAGCCGTGCGGTCCGACTCATGTTCTGGGTTCACTGTCCCTAGAAACACCCCCATTTGAGAAATGCCATTAATGACGCTGACCTCACGCCATAAATGCATCGGTAACCCAACTAGATCCAGAAGCACCTTGAACCGAGGCATTCGAACATTGGCGTCGTCAAGAAGGGACCATTGCTGGAAGGTAAAACCTTGTTCCCAGAGCTCGGCCGGGAGGGCTTTGACAAAAGTGTCTACAGCCAAGCCTCTAGGAAGGTGAATAAGGAATCGTTCTCTGGTGAGTTGAGCCACCCTAATCTCCTCCTTTCTCACCAGCTTAGTGTCAACTGCTATTTGCACCACTTGATGAGCCTCTAGCAATAAGGCTTGTTTCTCGCAGTACATTACCACAGCGCGACTCAAATTGTCAACCTCTTGGAAGAAAGCATCGTCCCTTTCTATGAAAACTGTAAGCTCATTAGGTCGTCCAGCCGGAAGTTCCGGACGCGGTGGTGGAGCATTGCCCCTTAATAGCTCATGAAATGGGGGTTCGGCCCTGGAGGGTATGTGCGTATGGATGGTTGGGTGAAACGGCCTAGCCGCAGGGTTAAGCATTGCTGTCTTGCACTGGCTGGCGATATGGCCGTCAGTCCAACACTTACCACATTTGTGAGGGTTTCGGCATTTGGCTTGCGTGTGACCAGTACGGCAGCAGCGGAAACACCGTCCCCTCCACTCTGCAAAGGACGAGTGCGGTGGAAACCTTAGGAGGGTAGGGCTGTGAGGGGAGTAATAGAACTGTGCTCCCGGTGGTGTCTGGGGGGAAGCTGGTCGTGACGAGGCCGGGGAGACAGTACGCGACCCATTTGATGGAGTAGAAGAGGCCGAGTGTCGACCTGTGCCCATGCTGGAGGAATCCGAGCTGCGGCCAGAGACAAGGCCAGTGTTTGCCACCACTTGTGCAAATGTTGGTTTGGTCATGTAGGGGTTGTATGGTCGAACCTGATCCAACTGGACGTCAGCCGGTGTGCGCCAGTTGTCGGGGAACCGGCGACGGCGCCTGACAACCTGCCATTCTCCTGCCGGTGCCATGGGGTTTGCTTACCTTGTCGCCTCTTTTATCGCCTTTGTACGGAGAGCGCTCTCCTACTAATGAGAAAGGAGAAAGGTTGCTTGCGTTGCGTCTCCCTTGATCGTTTTTTCTCCAAGCTTCTAAAGCAAGAAGTCTCCAAGTGTAAGTCTACCTAGGAGTTAGATGGAGCAAGTATTACTTTCCTTTTCTATTAATATTATTTCAGCTGTGACGAAAGTCTGATTTCAATAGAAGTTGCACAAATTCAGACTCCATGACAAATCTTTAACATGTCTAAGCTTTCTTCAAATTGTAGAAGCTTACTTTAAAATTCGTGTCAGACTAAAGCAGCCGATGAAGATCTCATTCTACACAGTAGGATACCGCACTAGATCTGAACTCCAGATGTATTAGGTGAGGTCAATTAAAGAAATGAAATGAAGAGAACAGCGACCTGTTACATGCAAAATTATAGAAAACAGTGCAGCAACCAAACATTTTGACCCACTTCTTCGGTTCTTCCTGTCTTCCTCCAAAATTACTGTTTTGGTGAGCTTTTCATTCCGTACCGAACTTAATTGTGATTCCTTATGTAGACATGTAGTCCACAATGTCCGAATGTCTCACTTATTCTACTTTCCTTTTGACTCGCTACACGGTGGGATTCGAAAGCTAGTCCACCCAGGATCTGGTATTGAGAATGTTCATTTCCGCATTTTCAATTATAGGAAGTCGAACTATCCTATAGCTATGTAGTGTCTTGATTAAACCCGGGCGGGTCGACCCGAACCGAGCAAATCCGTGATCCAAACTTGACCGACCCGAACCCGAGCCAAAATTCGGACCGGACCGTCCTAACGGATGGGCCGGGTTAAGAACGGTTTGGATCCGGTTTTCTGGGCGAAACCCGCCCATACCCTTCCCGCTTGAACCCGCTGATCTGAACCCGCCCCAGACCGGACCGCCCGAACCTGAGCCAAACCCGAGTCAAATCCGCTCCAAAACCCCAGATCCGAGTCTAACCCGGCCGAACCCGAGCTTAACCTGAGCGGACCCGTCCGAACCCCCCCAAACCCGACCCGAACCCGCCGAAAATCCGGCGGGACCTGAGCCAACCCGCCCCAACCCGTCCGAATTTGAATTTATTTTAAAAAAAAGGTAAAATTTCCCCCCATAAATACACCCCCATTTTTCATACATTTTCACATCTCATAATCTCATTCTCTCAATTTCATATTCTCATACTCTCAATATTTTCATTATTCACAAAGTTTAATTTTATTGTTAAAAAAAATATAGTTGCAAATTTATTTCATTCTACAAATATGCAAACAGAATTACAAAAGTAGAGGAATTACGAAGTTTGGCACCTCCCGCAAGATTTTTCCGCGAGATTAAAATGTTAGATTTATTTTAGATTTAGTTATATTTATTTTTAGTAATTGTTAGATAATTAGAATTATTTTAAATAGGTTACTTTTAGTAATTGTTAGTGGTTGTTAGATAATTTTTAGTAATTGTTAGTGATTTTTAGTAATCTTTAGTAATTGTTAGTAATTGTTAGATAATTAGAATTTTTAGTAATTGTTAGATAATATTTAGTAATTGTTAGATAATTAATTTGAAATTCGGATTTCTTTTGAAATAGGTTAGATTTTATTTTTTGAAATTCGGATTTGTTTTTAATAGATTTTAAAAAATAAGTTATAGTTTATTTTTGAATATGTTGGATAGTTAGATTTATTTTTAAATAGGTTATGTTTATTTTTAAATATATAGGTGACTTTGAATATTTTGAAATATGTTAGCTTTTAGATTTATTTGTAAATAGGTTAGATTTTATTTTGAAAATGTGGATTTATTTTGAAATAGGTTAGATTTAATTTTTTTAAATTCGGATTTATTTTTAATAGGTTAGATTTTAATTTTTAAATTCAGATTTATTTTTAAATATGTTAGATAAATAAGTTAGATTTATTTTTGAATATGTTAGATAAATAGATTTAAGTTTTAAATAGGTTATATTTTATTTTTTAAATTCGGATTTGTTTTTAATAGGTTTTAAAAAATAAGTTATATTTTATTTTTGAATATGTTGGATAGTTAGATTTATTTTTAAATAGGTTATATTCATTTTTAATAGGTTACATTTGAATATTTTGAAATATGTTAGATTTTAGATTTATTTCTAAATAGGAAAGATTTATTTTTTGAATATGTTATATTTTATTTTTTAAATTTTGAATATTTTCTAGATTTATTTTTAATAGGTTAGATTTTAGATTTTAGATTTATTTTTAAATTCGGATTTATTTTAAATTTATTGAATTTTTTAAATTTTGGATTTTTTTTTTTCGGCCTCTGGCTTGTGTTGCCTCTGGCTTGCGTTGCCTCTGGCTTGATTTGCCTCTGTGTTGCCTTCATGCCTTGTAACCGCCTTGTAGAACAAATAGGATAGATAATTTAATTTATATTATATTTAATTTAGATTTACTTTAGATATTAAAGATATTATATTTAAATCTATTGTTTTAAAATAATTCGGTTTTAAAGATAAAAAATAATTCGGTTTTAAAATAATTTGGTTTTAGAATAATTTGGTTTTAACATAATTTGGTTTTGTTATAACAAAAATATATTGAGTTCAAATAAAAAAATAAAAAAAAACAGAAAAAACAGCACCGAAAACCAGAAACAAAACAGAAAAAAAAACAGCAAAAAAAAAAACAAAAGAAAAAACGGCCCGGATCGGACCGATGACCCGACCCGGACCGGACCGACCTGACCCGCGGGGTTTAGGCCGGGTTCGGGTTGGCCGACCCAAAAAAAACCCAGGGTACCCTACCCGAGCTAACCCGTGCCCGGGTCAACCCGTGGACCGGGCGGGTTTGGACCGGACAGACCCGACCCGGCCCGTTTTCAATTCACTATAACTATGTATGTTTTCTTTCAATTTCATCAAACATTAACCCGCTGCATGAAACGATATTTTCACTTCTTTCATTCTTATTTTACTTGGAAACGATATTTTCAATCTGAATCCCTCCTCGCCATTGTCCTTTGAATTTTGATTGTATATCCCTCTTTCTTATATATTTTTACAAGGTAATACAAGTTGTACAATGAAATGAGAATTATTTCCTTATTGCCTAACACCATACCAAAAGGAAGATTTAAAAATAATATGTGCTTATAAAATTTAAGAGATTTACACAGGGCAAACACATGATTTCTATCAAGGAGAGTAGGAATCGGATTAAAATAACTTATCGAACTTAAACTCATTAACTAATCGGGTACTAGATAAAAAAACAATCAACATAATAAGAAACAAAAAATAGTAGTCTTACATAATAAAAAACAACAAAATAAAATTATTTACATTTTTAAAAACAACAAAGTTAGTCCGGATCCGTAAATTTCTATAAATTTTCTATAAAAACAACAAAACAATTTCCAGAGAGAAACAAAGTGGTACCAGACTCGTATTTTTCCATTAAGTTTCAAAATCCAGGAAGGGGCAGTTGCCCCCATCTGGCTGTGTGTGGGTCCGCCCCTAGATTTACAATGTCGCTCAAAACGAAGTTTATTCTCCTTTCCTTCTATATAATCCATAAACTTCTCATCTAATTTAGTTCAGTGAGTAATTTATCTTTTAGGTAATTAGGTAATGGTCTAATGGTTGTGAAATTGTACCAAATTTAAAACATGGTATTACTTCTTATTACAAAACATATAAACATTTACTGTTTAACCTTTTTAATTATTATTAACTTCGACGTTTGTGATAGTTTTCATAATCAAATGAAAATAGTTTTTGGCTTTTGTGTGTAAAAAGAGGAGACAAATTAAGCTGGCAAGTAATTTGCCGTATATAAGTATTTTCTTGGGTCAATTATTAAAAATAAGAAAAACATATGATTTGTTGTGTGGCTCTGTTCTAAGGTTTTTGTATATACAAGTTGCTGAGGTATACATGTATTTTATATAGGATCAGTGAATAAGAAAAAGATACGGTGTTAATTTGAATTAGTCTCCTAATTAAGTTGATAAACTCACTAACTTGTATATATTGTATCTGAAGGTATACAAATTTTATGTAGGGTCAGTGAATAAGAAAAAGATACGGTGTTAATTAGAATTTGTTTCATAAGTTAATTGAGTTGATACACTCACTAGCTTGAAGGTCGTAGTAAATTTAAGTTGAATGATAGATTATTTGTAGTCAAATTCTGGTATGATCTGCAATCTTGAAGGTCGTAGTAAATTTAACGAGAAAATAATTTGTTTCACTAGCAGAATATATACAAGTTAGTGAGTATATGCTACTTCTAGGTATTAATTACCCAATAAATGCCCTATATTTGTTATTTCCCTTGCTAAATCTGAAAGAGTGATTACTGTGTCATGTATGCTTTAATTCATCTAGATATTGGTACATTTTATTTATAGCATAAAGGAACATATAAATTAACATTTTTAATCTTTAGATATATTCCCCACAATATATCAATGAATACCATCTAACACAAACTAGCACAAATATATTGAAAAAGCAAACTAAGCAAAATTGATCCCAAAAATCTTAAAAAATATATGTTCTTTATAATGTACTGACCCAACCAGAAGGCAATTCTCTGTTGCCGGGACCGTCTCTGGCTTCAAAACTCTCTAGCAAATCTGATCCTCAAGTTACAAAATGAGTTTACTAGTAACATCTATTAGATTGTGTTGTACCCCATTGGTTCCTGTCTGTTCAGATGAAGAGATGAGTTCTGATTCATCTATTGGGTGTTAGTGGGCTTAGTGGAACTTGGCTGTCAAGTTTAGTGCTGTAACTGTAATTCTGTGCGGTTGTCTAGGTTGCATGCGGTTGAGTGTTCGTCCGCGTGCGATGCCTGCGCTGCATCTCCTGTATGCGATTTGGCTGCCTTTGGTTGCATGCAGATGAAGAGTCAACCGCATGCTGGAACCAGTATTTCCATAATGTTTTGTTTTATACCTGTTTTAGCTCCAAAAACACTAGAAAACCTGCAATTCTACATAATCAAGTAAAATGACAAAAGTAATCTGATTCTACAGGTTTTGTATTCAGCATGTTGCTGACAATCTGGTCCAGAACTGTGGAAAGGACAAGTGGTACTGATGGAGGTTCAGAGAAAGAGCAAAGAAGAAGAAGCCAAGAAGGTTGAAAGAGATGTTCAAAGAGTTTGCTCAGGTATGTCTAATTTATAACATTTCGTTTAATTATTTTATAAGACTATTCTAAAAATGAAATAACATCTCTTTGTTTTGTGCAGCTAAATCTAAGGTATAATACATTTTTAAGGAAGGTGGACAAGGTACGTCATAGTGATGCGATGGAGCCGTCTAATTATCAGAATATTTTCCAAACCTGTGATGGAGGATACCGGTTTGGTATCATGACAACAAACGGCTTCGAGTCGCTCAACAATGTCTTTCGAACGAGCTGTAGAATGCTCGTGGCTGCCATAGTGGAGGATAAGTTCTACAAGTGCAACAAATTGTTTGTTCAGCGGCGACAGCGAGCAATGGAATTAAGAGACAAGAACCAGGTTCTTTCAGACCGGATTTTGCAAAAGATCATTAAACATTGGGAGAAAGCTGCAAAAATGCATTTGGTGCATTATACGCACAGCCAAAAGGTCAGTACCAAGTTTCATCCCCAAATGAGTACGCTTCTTGCACCCGCAGCGACATAAGCAATATGGAACTTACTCACAGGGAGTTCGTGTACATTGTGACACGTGGTCCCAACAACCAAATGGAATGTACCTGCAGATGTATCCAATTAACTTTTATTACGTGCGCTCATGTCTTAGCTGTTTGTCGTGACCAAAACTGGTGCGAGAACCAATTTGTTGCAGACTGATATATTGTGAACTATCTTGAAAGTACTTGGAGTGGGGTGTTTGTTCCAATTGACAATATGCCAGAATGACCTGCTAATACTGAAACAATAATCCTTCTGAGCAAGGGTTGGATTAGGGTTGGGAGGCGAAAACACATCTTGCCTAGTCCCTATTAATTGTTTCTTTCCTACAGAAGAGTACTAACCTTACTTGTAAGTGGTGTGTACAACAACTCTTGTATGCTTCAACTATGTCAAGTTATGTCCAAGGGAGATGCTGCTGCTCTGCATGTGATTTGGAAATTTTTTGCAAGATAAGTTTCTTCATTAAATATTTTGTCAAGTTATCTGAAGTAAGATTTTTTTGGCATTTAATGCATAGATACTAGCTGTTCATATATACCCTCTTATTTAAAAGCATTGTCTGAAAGAGGCTGAAGTACTTTAATATTATCTTTAGAGTTGACACAGATAATTGTTGAGATTAACAAAGAAGTGTTCTAAAAATCTTGCTTGGGCCAATAAAGTGGGCACATGTACTAGCTAGTTTTTTTATAGATATTCCAATTAGATTTTCTTTTTCAAGAGAATTACTTGAAACCTCTAGGACTTACATCAGTAGTCCATCCAAACTAAGTCTTTTTGCAAGTGGTACAAGGTTTAACACAAACTGAAATTAAGCTTTACAAAACAGTAATCTAACGTTCTGTTGATAATGCCTTGTTTGTTTTGTTTCGGCCCTTCTTGTTAATTCCTTTTTAGTGTTGACAATGAGTTGTTAGAAACCAAGACGCGCACAGGCCTCTGTTGAGCCTTCAAGTTGGGAAAAGTATCAGCTGTCTCAAGTGCATCCACATATCGATTTTCGTCAGTTTATGCTTATTTGAGTAACAAGGTAACCAGATGCAATATAACCCAAATTCTATATTGTGCTTTATGTAAATCTACTTTTGGTCTAAGTTGACATTTAACCCCAGCAACTGAGCCCTCATTTTGTTTCATTTGGTTTGTCTAAAAATTACTGAATTTATGTCTCTGTCTCAATAGTTGGAAAGCCGCAATACGACCATATGAAAAGGAACTAATTCTTGAATTCTGCAATGAAGCTTCATTTTAAGTTGTAATTTGTTTCTGCAACCAAACAACTTTGAATGGCAGGCACAGTTGAGATGCCAGCAAGACTAAAATTTTACAGAAAAGTTCAGGTCATTAGTCATTTATCGTTGCCCCCAGTAATTGTTGTTTTTTTTTTAACATGAAAGTAGAAAACAGCAAGCAGTGTCGTACCAGACAGCACCAGGAAAAATCCTAATACAATCAACAAGCCTTTGTAGCTTGCAAAAGCTAATAATCTTCCAGTATCTACTCGAACCAGCAAAATTGTCCGTTCTTACCAACAAAGACAACCACTTTACCAGCAAAACCAAACACCAGAAAAGGACAGAAATCGCAGAAATACCAGAAAAAACGGAAGCATAGCCGTAACTCTAAGCAGAGACAACAGGAGAGCATGATGCGCACTTTCAGGTTTGCTCCCCAAGTGAAATTATAAACTAGTCAGCATGGAGTTCATCCTTTTATTCTAATGTGCCGTTGTTGGTGAAAAAATGGAGTATTATACAGGTATTTTTATGCGGATCACACAGGTATGTCATCTATTGTTTAGATTTATTCTATTAATTCGATATTTAGAGACTTTAGACAGCATTACCCCAACATAGAACATATTAGGATGTGAAATTAGTGGAAAATGAAGACTGAATGAAAACCCCACCAAGGCATAATAGGGTAGTTTGAGCTAAAACTACGTTTGAGTTACGAAATTCTGTATCTTTGTTTATCGTTTCATGTGATTAAATCTCCTGTTTTGACAATTTGGGTTGCCAACGAGTTAAGTAGTCATTTCAGAATTTGTTCAATTTCACTTCCAGTTCAGGTCATTCGTCATCTTGCCTAGTCCCTATTAATTGTTTCTCTCTTACAGAAGAGTACTAACCTTACTCGTAAGTGGTGTGTACAACAACTCATGTATGCTTCAACTTTGTCAAGTTATGCCCAAGGGAGATGTTGCTGCTCTGCATGTGATTTGGAAAATTTTTGCAAGATAAGTTTCTTCATTAAATATTTTGTCAAGTTATCTGAAGTAAGATTTTTTTGGCATTTAATGCATAGATGATTGCTGTTCATGTATACCCTCTTATTTAAAAGCATTGTCCGACAGTGGCTGAAGTACTTTAATATTATCTTTAGAGTTGACACATATAATTGTTGAGAAAAACAAGAAGTGTTCTAAAAATCTTGCTTGGGCCAATAAAATGGGCACATGTACTAGCTAGTTTTTTTATAGATATTCCAATTAGATTTTCTTTTTCGAGAGAATTACTTGAAACCTCTAGGCCTTACATCAATAGTGCATCCAAACTAAGTCTTTTTGCAAGTGCTACAAGGTTTAACACAAACTGAAATTAAGCTTTACCAAACAGTAATGTAAAACGTTCTGTTGATAGTGCCTTGTTTGTTTTGTTTCAGCCCTTCTTGTAAATTCCCTTTTGTGTCGACAATGAGTTGTTAGAAACCAAGACGCGCACAAGCCAATGTTGAGCTTTGAAGTTGGGAAAAACATCAGCTGTCTCAGGTGTATCCACATATCAATTTTCCTCAGTTTATGCTTATTTGAGTAACAAGGTAATCGGATGCAATCTAACCCAAATTCTATTATTTTTATTTATGTAAATCTAATTTTGATCTAAGTTGATATTTAACCCCTGCAACTGAGCCCTCACTTGTTTCATTTGGTTTGCCTAAAATTTACTGCATTTAAGCCTCTTGTCTCAATAGTTGGCAGCCGAAATACCACCATATGAAAAGGAACTAATTCTGAATTGTCCAATGAAGGTTCATTTAAGTTGTAATTTGTTTTTCCAACCAAACTACTTTGAATGCTAGACGCAGTTGTGATGCCGGCAAGACTAAAATTTTACAGAAAAGTTCAAGTCATTAGTCCTTTAGCGTTGCCCTCAGTAATTGTTTTTTTTTACATGAATTAGAAAACAGCAAGCAGTGTCGTACCAGACAGCACCAGGAAAAAATGCTAATACAATCAACAAGCCGATGTAGCCCGCAAAAGCTAGTAATCTTCTAGTATCTGTTCGAACCAGCAAAATTGTCCGTTCTTACCAGAAAAGGCAACCACTTTACCAGCAAAACCAAACACCAAGAAAGGACAGAAATCACAGAAATACCAGAAAAAAGGGAAGCATAGCCGTAACTCTAACCAGTGACAACAGGAATGCATGATGCGCACTTTGAGGTTTGCTCCCTAAGTGAAATTATAAACTAGTCAGCATGGAGTATTATTCTAATGTGCCGTTGTTGGTGAAAAAATGGAGTATTGTACAGTTATTTTTATGCGGATCACACAGGTATGTTATCCATTGGTTAGATTGTACTATTAGTTAGATATTTAAATAATTTAGATAGCATTACCCCAACATAGAATATATTAGGATGTGAAATTAGTGGAAAAAGAAGACTGAATGAGAACCCCACTAAGGCAAAATAGGGTAGTTTGAGTTAAAACTACTTTTGACTTGCTAAATTAACTGCAAAATTCTTTATTTTTGTTTATCATTTCATGTGATTAAATCTACTTTTTTGACAATTTGGGTTGCCAGCGAGTTAAGTAGTCATTCCAGAATTTGTCCAATTTCACTTCCAGTTCAGGTCATTGATCATCTTGTTTTGCTTGTTTCTTTCTTACAGAATTTGTCCCTATTAATTGTTTCTTTCTTACAGAAGGGTACTAACCTTGTAAGTGGTGTGTACAACAACTCTTGTATGCTTCAACTTTGTCAAGTTATGCCCAAGGGAGATGTTGCTTTTCTGCATGTGATTTGGAAAATTTTTGCAAGTTAAGTTTCTTCATTAAATATTTTGTCAGGTTATCTGAAGTAAGATTTTTTTGGCATTTAATGCATAGATACTTGCTCTTCATATATACCCACTTATTTAAAAGCATTGTCTGACAGTGGCTGAAGTACTTTAATATTATCTTTAGAGTTGACACAGATAATTGTTGAGAAAAACAAGAAGTGTTCTAAAAATCTTGCTTGGGCCAATAAAGTGGGCACATGTACTAGCTATTTTTTTATAGATATTCCAATTAGATTTTCTTTTTCAAGAGAATTACTTGAAACCTCTAGGCCTTACATCAGTAGTCCATCCAAACTAAGTCTTTTTGCAAGTGCTACTAGGTTTAACTCAAACTGAAATTAAGCTTTACAAAACAGTAATGTAAAACGTTCTGTTGATAGTGCCTTGTTTATTTTGTTTCAGCCCTTCTTGTTAATTCCCTTTTCTGTCGACAATGAGTTGTTAGAAACCAAGACGCGCACAAGCCAATGTTGAGCTTTGAAGTTGGGAAAAACATCATCTGTCTCAGGTGTATCCACATATCAATTTTCCTCAGTTTATGCTTATTTGAGTAACAAGGTAACCAGATGCAATCTAACCCAAATTCTTTTATTTTGCTTTATGGAAATCTACTTTTGGTCGTCTAAGTTGACATTTAACCCCTGCAACTGAGCCCTCACTTGTTTCATTTGGTTTGCCTAAAAATTTACTGCATTTAAGCCTCTTGTCTCAATAGTTGGAAGCCGAAATACGACCATATGAAAAGGAACTAATTCTTGAATTGTCCAATGAAGCTTCATTTAAGTTGTTATTTGTTTCTGCAACCAAACAGCTTTGATAGCTAGACGCAGTTATGATCCAGCAAGACTAAAAATTTTCAGAAATGTTCAAGTCATTAATCCTTTAGCGTTGCCCTCAGTAATTGTTTTTTTTTTTTTACATGAAAGTAGAAAACAGCAAGCAGTGTCGAACCAGACAGCACCAGGAAAAAACCCTTATACAATCAACAGGCCGATGTAGACTGCAAAAGCTAATAATCTTCCAGT
This sequence comes from Carex parvula, assembly GCA_025461045.1. Classification (NCBI taxonomy): domain Eukaryota; kingdom Viridiplantae; phylum Streptophyta; class Magnoliopsida; order Poales; family Cyperaceae; genus Carex; species Carex parvula. The sequence continues at coordinate 28,257 of JAJGRW010000069.1, read as the reverse complement.
ATCTGTTCGAACCAGCAAAATTGTCCGTTCTTACCAGAAAAGGCAACCACTTTACCAGCAAAACCAAACACCAGGAAAGGACAGAAATTGCAGAAATACCAGAAAAAAGGGAAGCATAGCCGTAACTCTAACCAGTGATAACAGGAATGCATGATGCGCACTTTGAGGTTTGCTCCCTAAGTGAAATTATAAACTAGTCAGCATGGAGTATTATTCTAATGTGCCGTTGTTGGTGAAAAAATGGAGTATCATACAGTTATTTGTATGCGGATCACACAGGTGTGTTATCCTTTGGTTAGATTGTACTATTAGTTAGATATTTAGATACTTTAGATAGCATTACCCCAACATAGAATATATTTGGATGTGAATTTAGTGGAAAAAGAAGACTGAATGAGAACCCCACTAAGGAAAAATAGAGTAGTTTGAGTTAAAACTACGTTTGACTTGCGAAATTAACTGCAAAATTGTTTATCTTTGTTTATCATTTCATGTGATTAAATCTCCTTTTTTGACAATTTGGGTTGCCAACGAGTTAAGTAGTCATTTCAGAATTTGTCCAATTTCACTTCCAGTTCTGGTCATTGATCATCTTGTTTTGTCCCTATTAATTGTTTCTTTCTTACAGAAGAGTACTTACCTTACTTGTAAGTGGTGTGTACAACAACTCTTGTATGCTTCAACTTTGTCAAGTTATGCCCACGGGAGATGCTGCTGCTGCTCTGCATGTGATTTGGAAAATTTTTTGCAAGATAAGTTTCTTCATTAAATATTTTGTCAAGTTATCTGAAGTAAGATTTTTTTGGCATTTAATGCATAGATACTTGCTGTTCATATATACCCTCTTATTTAAAAGCATTGTCTGACAGTGGCAGAAGTACTTTAATATCATCTTTAGAGTTGACACAGATAATTGTTGAGAAAAACAAGAAGTGTTCTAAAAATCTTGCTTTGGCCAATAAAGTGGGCACATGTACTAGCTTTTTTTTTTATTGATATTCCAATTAGATTTTCTTTTTCAAGAGAATTACTTGAAACCTCTTGGCCTTACATCAATAGTCCATCCAAACTAAGTCTTTTTGCAAGTGCTACAAGGTTTAACACCAACTGAAATTAAGCTTTACAAAGTAGCGTAGTTTGAGTATATTAGGATGTGAAATTACCCAGCATAGAATATATTAGGATGTGAAATTAGTGGAAAAAGAAGACTGAATGAGAACCCCACTAAAGCAAAATAGGGTAGTTTGAGTTAAAACTACGTTTGACTTGCGAAATTAACTGCAAAATTGTTTATCTTTGTTTATCATTTCATGTGATTAAATCTCCTTTTTTGACAATTTGGGTTGCCAACGAGTTAAGTAGTCATTTCAGAATTTGTCCAATTTCATTTCCAGTTCAGGTCATTGATCATCTTGTTTTGATTGTTTCTTTCTTACAGAATTTGTCCCTATTAATTGTTTCTTTCTTACAGAAGAGTACTAACCTTACTTGTAAGTGGTGTGTACAACCACTCTTGTATGCTTCAACTATGTCAAGTTATGCCCAAGGGAGATGCTGCTGCTCTGCATGTGATTTGGAAATTTTTTGCAAGATAAGTTTCTTCATTAATTATTTTGTCAAGTTATCTGAAGTAAGATTTTTTTGGCATTTAATGCATAGATACTTGTTGTCCATATATACCCTCTTATTTAAAAGCATTGTCTGACAGTGGCAGAAGTACTTTAATATCATCTTTAGAGTTGACACAGATAATTGTTGAGAAAAACAAGAAGTGTTCTAAAAATCTTGCTTTGGCCAATAAAGTGGGCACATGTACTAGCTTTTTTTTTTATTGATATTCCAATTAGATTTTCTTTTTCAAGAGAATTACTTGAAACCTCTTGGCTTTACATCAAAAGTCCATCCAAACTAAGTCTTTTTGCAAGTGCTACAAGGTTTAACACAAACTGAAATTAACTTTACAAAACAGTAATGTAAGACGTTATGTTGATAGTGCCTTGTTTGTTTTGTTTCAGCCCTTCTTGTTAATTCTCTTTTGTGTCGACAATGAGTTGTTAGAAACCAAGACGCGCACAAGCCAATGTTGAGCTTTGAAGTTGGGAAAAACATCAGCTGTCTCAGGTGTATCCACATATCAATTTTCCTCAGTTTATGCTTATTTGAGTAACAAGGTAACCAGATGCAATCTAACCCAAATTCTTTTATTTTGCTTTATGTCAATCTACTTTTGGTCTAAGTTGACATTTAACCCCTGCAACTGAGCCCTCACTTGTTTCATTTGGTTTGCCTAAAAATTTACTGCATTTAAGCCTCTTGTCTCAATAGTTGGAAGCCGAAATACGACCAAATGAAAAGGAACTAATTCTTGAATTGTCCAATGAAGCTTCATTTAAGTTGTAATTTGTTTCTTCAACCAAACAACTTTGATGGCTAGACGCAGTCATGATGCCAGCAAGACTAAAATTTTACAGAAAAGTTCAGGTCATAACTCTAACCAGTGATAACAGGAATGCATGATGCGCACTTTGAGGTTTGCTCCCTAAGTGAAATTATAAACTAGTCAGCATGGAGTATTATTCTAATGTGCCGTTGTTTGTGAAAAAATGGAGTATCATACAGTTATTTGTATGCGGATCACACAGGTGTGTTATCCTTTGGTTAGATTGTACTATTAGTTAGATATTTAGATACTTTAGATAGCATTACCCCAACATAAAATATATTAGGTTGTGAAATTAGTGGAAAAAGAAGACTGAATGAGAACCCCACTAAGGCAAAATAGAGTAGTTTGAGTTAAAACTACTTTTGACTTGCGAAATTAACTGCAAAATTGTTTATCTTTGTTTATCATTTCATGTGATTAAATCTCCTTTTTTGACAATTTGGGTTGCCAACGAGTTAAGTAGTCATTTCAGAATTTGTCCAATTTCACTTCCAGTTCAGGTCATTGATCATCTTGTTTTGTCCCTAATAATTGTTTCTTTCATACAGATGAGTACTAACCTTACTTGTAAGTGGTGTGTACAACAACTCATGTATGCTTCAACTATGTCAAGTTATGCCCAAGGGAGATGCTGCTGCTCCGCATGTGATTTGGAAATTTTTTGCATGATAAGTTTCTTCATTAAATATTTTGTCAAGTTATCTGAAGTAAGATTTTTTTGGCATTTAATGCATAGATACTTGCTGTTCATATATACCCTCTTATTTAAAAGCATTGTCTGACAGTGGCAGAAGTACTTTAATATCATCTTTAGAGTTGACACAGATAATTGTTGAGAAAAACAAGAAGTGTTCTAAAAATCTTGCTTGGGCCAATAAAGTGGGCACATGTACTAGCTAGTTTTTTTATAGACATTCCAATTAGATTTTCTTTTTTTGAGAGAATTACTTGAAACCTCTAGGCCTTACATCAATAGTGCATGCAAACTAAGTCTTTTTGCAAGTGCTACAATGTTTAACACAAACTGAAATTAAGCTTTACAAAACAGTAATGTAAAACGTTCTGTTGACAATGCGTTGTTAGAAACCAAGACGCGCACAAGCCAATGTTGAGCTTTGAAGTTGGGAAAAACATCATCTGTCTCAGGTGTACCACATATCAATTTTCCTCAGTTTATGCTTATTTGAGTAACAAGGTAACCAGATGCGATCTAACCCAAATTCTATTGTTTTTCTTTATGTAAATCTACTTTTGATCTAAGTTGACATTTAACCCCTGCAACTGAGCCCTCACTTGTTTCATTTGGTTTGCCTAAAAATTACTGCATTTAAGCCTCTTGTCTCAATGGTTGGAAGCCGAAATACGACCATATGAAAAGGAACTAATTCTTGAATTGTCCAATGAAGCTTCATTTAAGTTGTAATTTGTTTTTCCAACCAAACTACTTTGAATGCTAGACGCAGTTGTGATGCCGGCAATACTAAAATTTTACAGAAAAGTTCAAGTCATTAGTCCTTTAGCGTTTCCCTCAGTAATTGTTTTTTTTTGTTTTTACATGAAAGTAGAAAACATCAAGCAGTGTCGTACCAGACAGCACCAGGAAAAAACCCTAATACAATCAACAAGCCGATGTAGCCCGCAAAAGCTAGTAATCTTCCAGTATCTGTTCGAACCAGCAAAATTGTCCATTCTAACCAGAAATGGCAGCCACTTTACCAGCAAAACCATACACCAGGAAAGGACAGAAATCGCTGAAATACCAGAAAAAAGGGAAGCATAGCCGTAACTCTAATCAGTGACAACAGGAATGCATTATGCGCACTTTGAGGTTTGCTCCCTAAGTGTAATTATAAACTAGTCAGCATGGAGTATTATTCTAATGTGCTGTTGTTGGTGAAAAAATGGAGTATCATACTGTTATTTTTATGCGGATCACACAGGTATGTTATCCATTGGTTAGATTGTACTATTAGTTAGATATTTAGATGCTTTAGATTGCATTACCCAAACATAGAATATATTAGGATGTGAAATTAGTGGAAAAAGAAGACTGAATGAGAACCCCACTAAGGCAACATAGGGTAGTTTGAGTTAAAACTACGTTTGACTTGCGAAATTAACTGCAAAATTGTTTATCTTTGTTTATCATTTCTTGTGGTGAAATCTCCTTTTTTGACAATTTGGGTTGCCAACGAGTTAAGTAGTCATTTCAGAATTTGTCCAATTTCACTTCCAGTTCAGGTCATTGATCATCTTCTTTTGTCCCTATTAATTGTTTCTTTCTTACAGAAGAGTACTAACCTTACTTGTAAGTGGTGTGTACAACAACTCTTGTATTCTTCAACTATGTCAAGTTATGCCCAAGGGAGATGCTGCTGTTCTGCATGTTATTTGGATTTTTTTTGCAAGATAAGTTTCTTCATTAAATATTTTGTCTAGTTATCTGAAGTAAGATTTTTTTGGCATTTAATGCATAGATACTTGCTGCTGTTCATATATACCCTCTTTTTTAAAAACATTGTCTGAGACTGGCTGAAGTACTTTAATTTATCTTTAGAGCTGACACCGATAATTATTGAGAAAAACAAGAAGTGTCCTAAAAACCTGGCTTTGGCCAAAAAAGTGGGCAGTTGTACTAGTTATTTTTTCTATAGATATTCTAATGTAGATTTTCTTTGTCAAGAGAATTACATGAAGCATCTAGGCCTTACATCCATAGTCCATCCAAACTAAGGCTTTTTCCCAGTGCTACAAGATTTAAAACAAACTGAAATTAAGCTTTACAAAACACTAATCTAAAACTTTCTGTTGATAATGCCTTGTTTGTTTTGTTGCAGCCCTTCTTGTTAATTCCCTTTTGTGTCGACTATGTGTTGTTATAAACCAAGACGCGCACAAGCCTCTGTTGAGCCTTGAAATTGGGAAAAGCATCAGCTGTCTCAGGTGCATCCACATATCAATTTTCGTCAGTTTATGCTTATTTCCGCAACAAGGTAACCAGATGCAATCTAACCCAAATTCTATTATTTTGCTTTATGTAAATCTACTTTTGGTCTAAGTTGACATATAGCCCCAGCAACTGAGCCCTCACTTGTTTCATTTGGTTTGCCTAAAAATTACTGCATTTAAGCCTCTGTCTCAATAGTTGGAAAGCTGCAATACGACCTTATGAAAAGGAACTAATTCTTGAATTCTGCAATGAAGTTTCATTTAAGTTGTAATTTGTTTCTGCAACCAAACAACTTTGGATGGCAGGCACAGTTGTGATGCCAGCAAGACTAAAATTTTACAGAAAAGTTCAGGTCATTAGTCTTTTATCGTTGCCCCCAGTAATTGTTGTTTTTTTTACATGAAAGTAGAAAACAGCAAGCAGTGTCGTACCAGACAGCACCAGGAAAAAACCCTAATACAATCAACAAGCCGATGTAGCCCGCAAAAGCTAATAATCTTTCAGTATCTGTTCGAACCAGCCAAATTGTCCGTTCTTATCAGAAAAGGCAACCACTTTACTAGCAAAAACGAACACCAGAAAAGGACAGAAATCGCAGAAACACCAGAATAAACGGAAGCATAGCCATAACTCTAAGCAGAGACAACAGGAGAGCATGATGCGCACTTTCACGTTTGCTCCCCAAGTGAAATTATAAACTAGTCAGCATGAGTTCATCCTTTTATTCTAATGTGCCGTTGTTGGTGAAAAAATGGAGTATCATACAGTTATTTTTATGCGGATCACACTAGTATGTTATCCATTGGTTTGATTGTACTATTAGTTAGATATTTTGATACTTTAGATAGCATTACCCCAACCTAGAATATATTAGGATGTGAAATTAGTGGAAAAACAAGACTGAATGAGAACCCCAGTAAGGCAAAATAGGGTAGTTTGAGTTAAAACTACTTTTGACTTGCGAAATTAACTGCAAAATTCTTTATTTTTGTTTATCATTTCATGTGATTAAATCTCCTTTTTTGACAATTTGGGTTGCCAACAAGTTAAGTAGTCATTTCAGAATTTGTCCAATTTCACTTCCAGTTCAGGTCATTGATCATCTTGTTTTGATTGTTTCTTTCTTACAGAATTTGTCCCTATTAATTGTTTCTTTCTTACAGAAGAGTACTAACCTTGCAAGTGGTGTGTACAACAACTCTTGTATGCTTCAATTTTGTCAAGTTATGCCCAAGGGAGATGTTGCTGCTCTGCATGTGATTTGGAAATTTTTTGCAAGATAAGTTTCTTCATTAAATATTTTGTCAAGTTATCTGAAGTAAGATTTTTTTGGCATTTAATGCATACATACTTGCTGTCCATATATACCCTCTTATTTAAAAGCATTGTCTGACAGTGGCTGAAGTACTTCAATATTATCTTTAGAGTTGGCACAGATAATTGTTGAGAAAAACAAGAAATGTTCTAAAAATCTTGCTTGGGCCAATATAATGGGCACATGTACTAGCTATTTTTTTATAGATATTCCAATTAGATTTTCTTTTTCAAGGGAATTACTTGAAACCTCTAGGCCTTACATCACTAGTCCATCCAAACTAAGTCTTTTTGCAAGTGCTACAAGGTTTAACACAAACTGAAATCAAGCTTTACAAAACAGTAATGTAAAACGTTCTGTTGACAATGAGTTGTTAGAAACCAAGACGCGCACAAGCCAATGTTGAGCTTTGAAGTTGGGAAAAACATCATCTGTCTCAGGTGTATCCACATATCAATTTTCCTCAGTTTATGCTTATTTGAGTAACAAGGTAACCAGATGCAATCTAACCCAAATTCTATTATTTTTCTTTATGTAAATCTACTTTTGATCTAAGTTGACATTTAACCCCTGCAACTGAGCCCTCACTTGTTTCATTTGGTTTGGCTAAAAATTACTGCCTTTAGGCCTCTTGTCTCAATAGTTGGAAAGCCGAAATACGACCATATGAAAAGGAACTAATTCTTGAATTATCCAATGAAGCTTCATTTAAGTTGTAATTTGTTTCTGCAACCAAACAACATTGAATGCTAGACGCAGTTGTGATGCCAGCAAGACTAAAATTTTACAGAAAAGTTCAAGTCATTAGTCCTTTAGCGTTGCCCTCAGTAATTGTTTTTTTTTGTTTTTACATGAATGTAGAAAACAGCAATCAGTGTCGTACCAGACAGCACCAGGAAAAACCCTCATACAATCAACAAGCCGATGTAGCCTGCAAAAGCTAATAATCTTCCAGTATCTGTTCGAACCAGCAAAATTGTCCGTTCTTATCAGAAAAGGCAACCACTTTACCCGAAAAACCAAACACCGGAAAAGGACAGAAATCGCAGAAATACTAGAAAAAAGGGAAGCATAGCCGTAACTCTAACCAGTGACAACAGGAATGCATGATGCACACTTTGAGGTTTGCTCCCTAAGTGAAATTATAAACTAGTCAGCATGGAGTATTATTCTAATGTGCCGTTGTTGGTGAAAAAATGGAGTACTAAGTTATTATTATGCGGATCACACAGGTATGTTATCCATTGGTTATTATACTATTTGTTAGATATTTAGATACTTTAGATAGCATTACCCCAACATAGAATATATTAGGATGTGAAATTAGTGGAAAATGAAGACCGAATGAGAACCCCACTAAGGCAAAATAGGGTAGTTTGAGTTAAAACTACGGTTGACTTGCGAAATTAAGTAGCCATTTCAGAATTTGTTCAATTTCACTTCCAGTTCAGGTCATTGGTCATCTTGCCTAGTCCCTATTAATTGTTTCTTTCTTACAGAAGAGTACTAACCTTACTTGTAAGTGGTGTGTACAACCACTCTTGTATGCTTCAACTCTGTCAAGTTATGCCCAAGGGAGATGCTGCTGCTCTGAATGTGATTTGGAAAATTTTTGCAAGAGAAGTTTCTTCATTTAATATTTTGTCAAGTTATCTGAAGTAAGATTTTTTTGGCATTTAATGCATAGATACTTGCTGTTCATATATACCCTCTTATTTAAAAGCATTGTCTGACAGTGGCAGAAGTACTTTAATATCATCTTCAGAGTTGACACAGATAATTGTTGAGAAAAACAAGAAGTGTTCTAAAAATCTTGCGTTGGGCCAATAAAGTGGGCACATGTACTAGCTTTTTTTTTATTGATATTCCAATTAGATTTTCTTTTTCAAGAGAATTACTTGAAACCTCTAGGCCTTACATCAATAGTCCATCCAAACTAAGTCTTTTTGCAAGTGCTACAAGGTTTAACACAAACTGAAATTAAGCTTTGCAAAACAGTAATGTAAAACGTTCTGTTGATAGTGCATTGTTTGTTTTGATTCAGCCCTTCTTGCCCTTTTGTGTCGACAATGAGTTGTTAGAAACCAAGACGCGCACAAGCCAATGTTGAGCTTTGAAGTTGAGAAAAACATCAGCTGTCTCAGGTGTATCCACATATCAATTTTCCTCAGTTTATGCTTATTTGAGTAACAAGGTAACCAGATGCAATCTAACCCAAATTCTATTATTTTGCTTTATGTAAATCTACTTTTGGTCTAAGTTGATATTTAACCCCTGTAACTGAGCCCTCACTTGTTTCATTTGGTTTGCTTAAAAATTTACTGCATTTAAGCCTCTTGTCTCAATAGTTGGAAGCCGAAATACGACCGTATGAAAAGGAACTAATTCTTGAATTGTCCAATGAAGCTTCATTTAAGTTGTAATTTGTTTCTACAACCAAATAACTTTGATTGCTAGACGCAGTTATGATGCCAGCAAGACTAAAATTTTACAGAAAAGTTCAAGTCATTAGTCCTTTAGCGTTGCCCTCAGTAATTGTTTTTTTTTTTTACATGAAAGTAGACAACAGCAAGCAGTGTCGTACCAGACAGCACCAGAAAAAAACCCTAATACAATCAACAAGCCAATGTAGCCCGCAAAAGCTAATAATCTTCCAGCACCTGTTCGAAACAGCAAAATTGTCCGTTGTTACCAGAAAAGGCAACCACTTTACCAGCAAAACCAAACTCTAGAAAAGGACCGAAATCTCAGAAATAGCAGAAAAAAGGGAAGCATAGCCGTAACTCTAACCAGTGACAACAGGAATGCATGATGCGCACTTTGAGGTTTGCTTCCTAAGTGAAATTATAAACTAGTCAGCCTGGAGTATTATTCTAATGTGCCGTTGTTGGTGAAAAAATGGAGTATTATACAGTTATTTTTATGCGGATCACACAGGTATGTTATCCATTGGTTAGATTGTACTACTAGTTAGATATTTAGATACTTTAGGTAGCATTACCCCAACATAGAATATAATAGGATGTGAAATTAGTGGAAAAAGAAGACTGATTGAGAACCCCACTAAGGCAAAATAGGGTAGTTTGAGTTAAAACTACGTTTGACTAGCGAAATTAACTGCAAAATTGTTTATCTTTGTTTACCATTTCATGTGATTAAATCTCCTTTTTTGACAATTTGGGTTGCCAACGAGTTAAGTAGTCATTTCAGAATTTGTCCAATTTCACTTCCAGTTCCGGTCATTGATCATCTTGTTTTGTCCCTATTAATTGTTTCTTTTAATACAGAAGAGTACTAACCTTACTTGTAAGTGGTGTGTACAACGACTCTTGTATGCTTCAACTATGTCAAGTTATGCCCAAGGGAGATGCTGCTGCTCTGCATGTGATTTGGATTTTTTTTGCAAGATAAGTTTCTTCATTAAATATTTTGTCATGTTATCTGAAGTAAGATTTTTTTGGCATTTAATGCATAGATACTTGCTGTTCATATATACCATCTTTTTTAAAAACATTGTCTGACACTAGCTGAAGTACTTTAATATCATCTTTAGAGTTGACACCGATAATTATCGAGAAAAACAATAAGTGTTCTAAAAACCTGGCTTGGGCAAAAAAAGTGGGCAAGAGAATTACATGAAGTGTCTAGGCCTTACATCAATAGTCCATCCAAACTAAGGCTTTTTGCAAGTGCTACAAGGTTTAAAACAAACTGAAATTAAGCTTTACAAAACACTAATCTAAAACGTTCTGTTGATAGTTCCATGTTTGTTTTGTTTCAGCCCTTCTTGTTAGTTCCCTTTTGGTGTCGACTATGAGTTGTTAGAAACCATGACGCGCACAAGTCTCTGTTGAGCCTTGAAGTTGGGAAAAGCAACAGCTGTCTCAGGTGCATCCACATATCAATTTTCGTGAGTTTATGCTTATTTGAGCAACAAGGTAACCAGATGCAATCTGACCCACATTCTATTATTTTGCTTTATGTAAATCTACTTTTGGTCTAAGTTGACATTTAACCCCAGCAACTGAGCCCTCACTTGTTTCATTTGGTTTGCCTAAAAATTACTGCATTTAAGCCTCTGTCTCAATAGTTGGAAAGCCGCAATACGACCATATGAAAAGGAACTAATTCTTGAATTCTGCAATTAAGCTTCATTTAAGTTGTAATTTGTTTCTGCAACCAAATAACTTTGAATGGCAGGCACAGTTGTGATATCAGCAAGACTAAAATTTTACAGAAAAGTTCAGGTCATTAGTCTTTTATCGTTGCACCCAGTAATTGTTTTTTTTTTTTGCATGAAAGTAGAAAACCGCAAGCAGTGTCGTACCAGACAGCACCAGGAAAAAACCTTAATACGATCAACAAGCCGATGTAGCCCGCAAAAGCTAATAATCTTACAGTATCTGTACGAACCAGCAAAATTGTCCGTTCTTACCAGAAAAGGCAACCATTTTACCAGCAAAACCAAACACCAGAAAAGGACAGAAATCGCAGAAATACTAGAAAAAAGGGAAGCATAGCCGTAACTCTAACCAGTGACAACAGGAATGCAAGATGCGCACTTTGAGGTTTGCTCCCTAAGTGAAATTATAAACTAGTCAGCATGGAGTATTATTCTAATGTGTCGTTGTTGGTGAAAAAATGGAGTATTATACAGTTATTTTTATGCGGATCACACAGGTATGTTATCCATTGGTTAGATTATACTATTAGTTAGATATTTAGATACTTTAAATAGCATTACCCCAGCATAGAATGTATTATGATGTGAAATTAGTGGAAAAAGAAGACTGAATGAGTACCCCACTAAGGCAAAATAAGGTAGTTTGAGTTAAAACTACGTTTGACTTGCGAAATTAACTGCAAAATTCTTTATCTTTGTTTATCATTTCATGTAATTAAATCTCCTTTTTTGACAATTTGGGTTGCCAACGAGTTAAGTAGTCTTTTCGGAATTTGTCGAATTTCACTTCCAGATCAGGTCATTGATCATCTTGTTTTGATTGTTTCTTTCTTACAGAATGTCCCTATTAATTGTTTCTTTCATACAGAAGAGTACTAACCTTACTTGTAAGTGGTGTGTACAACAACTCTTGTATGCTTCAACTATGTCAAGTTATGCCCAAGGGAGATGCTGCTGCTCTGGATGTGATTTGGAAAATTTTTGCAAGATAAGTTTCATCATTAAATATTTTGTCAAGTTATCTGAAGTAAGATTTTTTTGGCATTTAATGCATAGATACTTGCTTTTCATATATACCCTCTTATTTAAAAGCATTGTCTAACTGTGGCAGAAGTACTTTACTATCATCTTTAGAGTTGACACAGATAATTGTTGAGAAAAACAAGAAGTGTTCTAAAAATCTTGCTTTGGCCAATAAAGTGGGCACATGTACTAGCTTTTTTTTTATCGATATTCCAATTAGATTTTCTTTTTCAAGAGAATTTCTTGAAACCTCTTGGCCTTACATTAATAGTCCATCCAAACTAAGTCTTTTTGCAAGTGCTACAAGGTTTAACACAAACTGAAATTAAGCTTTACCAAACAGTAATGTAAAACGTTCTGTTGATAGTGCCTTGTTTGTTTTGTTTCAGCCCTTCTTGTTAATTCCCTTTTGTGTCGACAATGAGTTGTTAGAAACCAAGACGCGCACAAGCCAATGTTGAGCTTTGAAGTTGGGAAAAACATCAGCTGTCTCAGGTGGATCCACATATCAATTTTCCTCAGAGTATGCTTATTTGAGGAACAAGGTAACCAGATCCAATCTAACCCAAATTCTATTATTTTGTTTATGTAAATCTATTTTTGGTCTAAGTTGACATTTAACCTCTGCAACTGAGCCCTCAATTGTTTCATTTCGTTTGCCTAAAAATTTACTGCATTTAAGCCTCTTGTCTCAATAGTTGGAAGCCGAAATACGACCGTATGAAAAGGAACTAATTCTTGAATTGTCCAATGAAGCTTCATTTAAGTTGTAATTTGTTTATGCAACCAAACAATTTTGATTGCTAGACGCAGTTATGATGCCAGCAAGACTAAAATTTTACAGAAAAGTTCAAGTCATTAGTCCTTTAGCGTTGCCCTCAGTAATTGTTTTTTTTTTTTTACATGAAAGTAGAAAACAGCAAGCAGTGTCGTACCAGACAGCACCAGGAAAAAACCCTAATACAATCAACAAGCCGATGTAGCCCGCAAAAGGTAATAATCTTCCAGCACCTGTTCGAACCAGCAAAATTGTCCGTTGTTACCAGAAAAGGCAACCACTTTACCAGCAAAACCAAACACCAGAAAATGACAGAAATCTCAGAAATACCAGAAAAAAGGGAAGTATAGCCGTAACTCTAACCAGTGACAACAGGAATGCATGATGCGCACTTTGAGGTTTGCTTCCTAAGTGAAATTATAAACTAGTCAGCATTGAGTATTATTCTAATGTGCCGTTGTTGGTGAAAAAATGGAGTATCATACAGTTATTTTTATGCGGATCACACAGGTATGTTTTCCATTGGTTAGATTGTACTACTAGTTAGATATTTAGATACTTTAGATAGCATTACCCAGCATAGAATATATGAGGATGTGAAATTAGTGAAAAGAAGACTGAATGAGAACCCCACTAAGGCAAAATAGGGTAGTTTGAGTTAAAACTACGTTTGACTTGCGAAATTAACTGCAAAATTGTTTATCTTTGTTTATCATTTCATGTGATTAAATCTCCTTTTTTGACAATTTGGGTAACCAACGAGTTAAGTAGTCATTTCAGAATTTGTCCAATTTCACTTCCAGTTCTGGTCATTGATCATCTTGTTTTGTCCCTATTAATTGTTTCTTTCTTACAGAAGAGTACTAACCTTACTTGTAAGTGGTGTGTACAACAACTCTTGTATGCTTCAACTATGTCAAGTTATGTCCAAGGGAGATGCTGCTGCTCTGCATGTGATTTGGAAATTTTTTGCAAGATAAGTTTCTTCATTAAATATTTTGTCAAGTTATCTGAAGTAAGATTTTTTTGGCATTTAATGCATAGATACTTGCTGTTCATATATACCCTCTTATTTAAAAGCATTGTCTGACAGTGGCAGAAGTACTTTAATATCATCTTCAGAGTTGACACAGATAATTGTTGAGAAAAAGAAGAAGTGTTCTAAAAATCTTGCTTTGGCCAATAAAGTGGGCACATGTACTAGCTTTTTTTTTATTGATATTCCAATTAGATTTTCTTTTTCAATAGAATTACTTGAAACCTCTAGGCCTTACATCAATAGTCCATCCAAACTAAGTCTTTTTGCAAGTGCTACAAGGTTTAACACAAACTGAAATTAAGCTTTACAAAACAGTAATGTTGATAGTGCCTTGTTTGTTTTGTTTCAGCCCTTCTTGTTAATTCCCTTTTGTGTCGACAATGAGTTGTTAGAAAACAAGACGCGCACAAGCCAATGTTGAGCTTTGAAGTTGGGAAAAACATCAGCTGTCTCAGGTGTATCCACATATCAATTTTCCTCAGTTTATGCTTATTTGAGTAACAATGTAACCAGATGCAATCTAACCCAAATTCCATTATTTTGCTTTATGTAAATCTACTTTTGGTCTAAGTTGACATTTAGCCCCTGCAACTGAGCCCTCACTTGTTTCATTTGGTTTGCCTAAAAATTTACTGCATTTAAGCCTCTTGTCTCAATAGTTGGAAGCCGAAATACGACCGTATGAAAAGGAACTAATTCTTGAATTGTCCAATGAAGCTTCATTTAAGTTGTAATTTGTTTATGCAACCAAACAATTTTGATTGCTAGACGCAGTTATGATGCCAGCAAGACTAAAATTTTACAGAAAAGTTCAAGTCATTAGTCTTTTAGCGTAGCCCTCAGTAATTGTTTTTTTTTTTTTACATGAAAGTAGAAAACAGCAAGCAGTGTCGTACCAGACAGCACCAGGAAAAAACCCTAATACAATCAACAAGCCGATGTAGCCCGCAAAGCTATTATCTTCCAGTATCTGTTCGAACCAGCAAAATTGTCCGTTCGTACCAGAAAAGGCAACCACTTTACCAGCAAAACCAAACACCAGGAAAGGACATAAATCGCAGAAATACCAGAAAAGTGGGAAGCATAGCCGTAACTCTAACCAGTGACAACAGGAATGCATGATGCGCACTTTGAGGTTTGCTCTCTAAGTGAAATTATAAACTAGTCAGCATGGAGTATTATTCTAATGTGCCGTTGTTGGTGAAAAAATGGAGTATCATACAGTTATTTGTATGCGGATCACACAGGTATGTTATCCATTGGTTAGATTATACTATTTGTTAGATATTTAGATACTTTAGATAGCATTACCCGAACATAGAATATATTAGGATGTGAAATTAGTGGAAAATGAAGACCGAATGAGAACCCCACTAAGGCAAAATAGGGTAGTTTGAGTTAAAACTACAGTTGACTTGCGAAATTAACTGCAAAATTCTGTATCTTCGTTTATCATTTCATGTGATTAAATCTCCTGTTTTGACAATTTGGGTTGCCAACGAGTTAAGTAGTCATTTCAGAATTTGTCCAATTTCACTTCCAGTTATGGTCATTGATCATCTTTGTTTTGTCCCTATTAATTGTTTCTTTCTTACAGAAGAGTACTAACCTTACTTGTAATGGTGTGTACAACAACTCTTGTATGCTTCAACTATGTCAAGTTATGTCCAAGGGAGATGCTGCTGCTCTGCATGTGATTTGGAAATTTTTTGCAAGATAAGTTTCTTCATTAAATATTTTGTCAAGTTATCAGAAGAAATTAGGTAACACATTATTTTCATCATTAAGGGGTTGTACTTTTTCCCGTACAAGTGGACCACAGATGACTTGACTCAGAGTTTCTTTCCGTTTATCTCGTTTTTTTTTTTTTTTTTTTGAGAAAGTTTAGTTCGGTTCCTAAGCTGTATTCCCGAGTGTTATAAAATCCTCGGGTGTATCGCAATATTAAAGCCAACAAAAATAACAAGACACTTCCCAAGTATTTATAAATAATAAGAAAACTTAACCCAATAAAATATAACATAAATGTTCTTAATAACAATCTAAAAATAATATTCAAGCAATAACATTCTACATAATTCAACACAATATATGTTACCTATCAAAGAATAAATGAACACTTTTATATAATAATAAATGAACAAATTTTTAAATAAAATAAAGACAAACAAATTCATGGATGCATTAAACATTATTTTATTTTCAAAATTATGTTGATTCCCAGCATAATTTCCAAGTCAATCTGACATACAATGAATCAGTGATGGATCTATGGTGGAATTTGAGAAATAATATATGTCACCATCCATTCAAAAATTTCGGGACATTTTGTGTGTGTGGCGGGATGCTGGGTGCTATGGCGCGAGGACTTCAGATTCTCCCGGTACCGTAACAGAGAATCTTTGAGATACGGACTAGAGCCCGGACTTCAGATTCTCCCGGAGCAGTATTATAACTCTTTTGCTTAATTATATGTAGGACCTTCTTTTGTCAGTGGTACTCACTGATCTTCAAAAAAGAAATTATGTTGATTCAAAACATAATTTAGAGATCTTGAAAAATTTATAGGCAGAAACAAATATAATTATATTTTCATGTATGGTCGAGCCAGGTTTCAAATTTGTATTTTTAGTGGGTTAATTAAATTAAACTCATATCTAATCAAATAAAATTTAAATTCATTATTTTCATTGTTATTATTATTATTATTATTATTATTATTATTAATAATAATAAGTTAAAGAAAGCAACAGTTGACTGTGAAGTCAATGCAAAAGTACATTAATAATTTCATCAAATTATTGCACATGAAACATGCATTTCAGTTTTTTGTACCTAGATAAATTTCTAGACCGAGGTAACCTCTTATATTTAATTAATTAATTAAAGCGAAGAAGAGTATGTAAGAAAAGTTTACGCTTATTACCATGGTTTGATCGGAATCGGAATTAGATTCAGTCACTTAACTGTGGAATTAATCGGAATCGGGTGAATTAGTCGGAACTTATTTTGTACAAAAAAATAGAATTTTTTTGATAAAACATTAATTTGTCAAAAATGGAGGTGCTAGAAAAAAATTTAATTACTAGTCTTAATATTGATCCCTAAAAAAAGAAAAAAAGAAAACGAAAAAACAATTAAGAAAAACAAATCAGAAAAAAAATGGGGATATCTATGAATATAGAAATGGAGAAAAAAAACAAAGAAACAAGAGGAAAATAATTAAAAGAAAAAGACAACCGATGCATGGCGAAAGAAAAGGATACGTACTGCTCCGGACCTTAGCGCATTTATAAAGTCTCTTTCTGTGAATGGACAGTTCAGAAAAAGAAAGCCCAGGTGAGAATGGGTATGACTCGGACAGGACTCGCTTGACTCGGTGCAAACTTGCTTGACTTGGCGAGTCAACCCGATTTCATCAAGTTTTTTTGCTAAAACTCGCATACTGCGTAACTCGGTCTAATTGACAGCATTTATATTTACTCCTCCATACGAGAGATTTCATTCTTCAACTTATCTCAACATATATGGCTTCCTTTCAAGGAAAGAAGGTAAATTATTTTTGTTGCATTTAAATGTTTGTCAATCTCTTTAGCTTTTTAAAACCCAAAATCTTTTGCTTTCATAAAAGATTAACTAACACTTACACTAATTGAATTATCACACGCAGATTGTAAAGGAGGTAGTAGAAGAAGTGTTATTATCAGGACTTGTCCATGAGCTTTGTGCAAGAGCTAAGACTTACGTTAATCCAATTATCACACCCAGCTGCATCTTTTTTATAAAGGCGGCAACAGGGCACCTTCTTCTGATCATACAGGCAATGATAGCGAGAGTCGTTGGTATGTATTACTTCCAGGGCCACAAAGTGTTGAGGTTCATGATGGGAATCATATGGCTGACATCAAAGTACTGTTCCGTCTTATCTTTTATCCTTCTATTCGGTGAAGTTAAAGGAAAATTTAAGAAATGTCCAAACTACGTTTCCCTCTTGCTGTCGTCTATCATCGGAGCAGTTATGTGTGTACCATTTGCCGGCTTCTTGTTTACCGACTGGTTGTGTCGGGAGTTAGTATCCACAGATGATGTCGTTTTTTCAACTTGTATTGCACTTGCTTTTATGTTTTATATTGTTTGCAGATAGATATATAGATATATAATATTCCTAGAAGGGATGGGTCGCTTTTTCTATTGAAATATGGCTTTTTGAATTTGTATTTCACTTGCTTTATATTTTGTAATTGTTCGCTAGGTAAATATCGCTTGTTTGGATTTGTATTTCACTTGCTTTTATATTTTTTAATTGTTACTATGTAAATATCGCTTGTTTGGATTTGTATTTCACTTGTTTTCATATTGATTGTTCCCTAGAATATATGTAAATAACTAAATATATTGATCTTTAGGGGCTTGATCCCTATCTTATTTAAAATATATATATATATATATATTTTGATCTTTTTTTGGATTTGTATTTCACCCGTTTAGGATGTCATGAATAGAAATAATTAGCAGAAAGAACCTATAGGAGAATTCATGGCGAAGTACTGAGGGTACGCTCGTTATAGGCACTCTTACTTGCACTACTACAGATATACACACAAAAAAGGGATAAATTTGTCATCAATAACGGTTCTCCAACCGTTCTTGATGGCCCCGTTAGTAAACACCAACGGTTCTTTATACATATGTAATATATAGAACCGTCGGTGGTTGTTACTTTCACCAACATATGTAATATATAGAACCTGACATTCGCACCTTTAATTATTTAGTTGCATTAGAGCATGTTTAATTCTTTCTGAACTGTACGTAATTAGATTTTGCATAACCCCGATCAAGTAAGAATTTACTGTTTTCTTAGATGTAGCATAACTTAATTATATCTTATATTAGATTAGGATATTAGTTGTCATCTTCTCGTAGAGGACAACATAGTATTTTAGTTGAGCATATGCATTGGTGAGTGTTGAGAAGAAGACCGAGTGACTACGTTCCGGTTGGTTGGTATGGAACCGGTCGGCCCGTTAGCCATTGAGCCGAGAGACCACTTGGTTTCTCGGGAGGTCTTTTAGGGTTAATATTATATGTACTAAAGTCGATAATATATATCTTTTTCATTCATTTTACCATTTGCGTGCGGTCCGATCTCGAGTCCAGAGGCACGGAAACAATTCGGGAGTTATCCCCCCTACATTAGGAGCTACAGGCCTAGTACGGCTTCTGCGGTTGCGGTGGCAGATTTTATTTTTATTGTACGGGCCGATCTCGAGCCCTTATCCCATTTGGTCTGGCCGGACGGTGGAGTTCCGTTGTCTGCTCATGAGGAAACGGATTAACACATTTTTACGCCTTGCTTGTATGTTTTCTCCTATTGGATATGTTTGGATGAAGAATCGTTTTAGAGCAAGGAAAAATACATGAAATTTGATATAACTATCTGCTAGCGTGCACCGACCTCCGGGTCGACGTCTTTGGGGCAATGCTCGATATTTTTAGGCATCGAGTATCATTGCACCCCCTGATCGCAGTACTTGGATTATATCGGTTTGGAGATATTACTTCAAATTGGCACGACACGGGGTGACAAATTATTTGTATTATTATTATAGTAATTCGTACACACAGTACCTATATACTGGAACCCGCTTGGATATAAATATACATTCTCTTTGTATTTTATTTTGGGAATTTTTGGCATGTTGGCATAATAGGACACTCACATCATTTCATCTACTATATGTATTTTTCTTTTGTAGATATTATGATAGGTTTAATTACTGCAGCATGTGCATTAAAAATGAATCAATTACTGAATTTCACGTAGATTTCAAATTTAAATGTGCTTTGACTTAGAGGATCCCTGAAGAGATAATACTGAGTCACATACTGGGCGATCATTCGCTCACCCATCTTTTGATGTGGGATTTCAGGTACATGGATTGGCGATCCACAGCAGGAGGCGTCAGGAGCTGTCCCCGATGGTCATGCTGTTTGATATAGGATTTAGGACTTTTGATTAGGTTTACGAGTCCGATGTTTTTGATATGCACATTGGACTCGATAGATCATGTATCCCCCTTGCGTAGATTATGTTTAGTTTATCCTGATGTGGATTATATGAATGATATGTGTATATTTATGTTTATTTGATATTTATGACTATTGCTTGTTTGATTTATTTCGCTTCCGCTGTGTTTGATTATTATATTTGTTTAGTTTTGTGTGTCTTTATGATTATTAGACACGAGGTGAGGATTAATTACACCTTAATCCAGAATTTCTGATTTGGATTGTGATAGTAGCCGTGGCAGAAAGTGTCATGCCGTGTTTTTTTTTTTTTTTTTTTGCTTCTTTAAGACAGGGCATATATAAACGATCACTGTATGTCCCTCTCTATATTTTATGGTCCTTTTGAGTTTCTTTATTTCGCCCTTTCTTTTTCTTTATCTCTTCTTGCCTTGATTGGGATCACAATTCACAGAAAAGGACCTCCAATGTTCTTGCCTTTTCATAGACACGGCCACACAAAATTCATTGATTAATTCTTTTATTCGAACTTAAAAGGCTGAAGTCTGAAGGCCTAATAGTTACAAGGTCATGATGACCAGTGGCTAATAAATGCACAATAATTAAAAGTGAAAAGGGGCAGTAGGTAGTTTGGGCTTGAGGGTTTCTGTTTGGTTCAGTTATTTTTTAATTTTTGGTTTAAACTTTAAACGCAGCTGGGGGAGTTTATTCATAAGGAAATGCAATTATTGACAGGCGTTCCTTTTCAAGTGGCAGCGTTTACGCCAAAAATTTAAGAGAAAAAGAAGTGTCCTTTCTATTCTCAGGCCTCAGCTCAGCTAATAAGAAAAAAATTGATAAACTATTGTGCTTTCTAAATGAATTAGTTGCGCCATGAATGAGATGATATATAAATGGAGTACTGAAGATTGAAGACAATTGTTGACTAGGCAAGAACAGAGAAAAGAGTTGTTTTATATTGAATGCTTAAAATATCCATCCTTAAAACGCAAAGCTCGAGAAAGGAAAGGTAGCACAGTTGGCTAGAAAAAAATTCTACAATTATGGTTTTCCAAAATTCGAGAGTTCAATGCCCCACTCTCCCATCCGCACCTTCTGTAAAGGTTTAAAAAAAAAAAACGCAAAGCTCAACAAGGCCCATATCTGTTATTAAATTTACATTTTAATTTCTCTTTTAAATTTCACATGTCCCAAAGGCCCAAACTCAACAAGGCCCATATCTGTTATTAAATTTACATTTTAATTTCTCTTTTAAATTTCACATGTCCCAAAGGCCCAAACTCAACAAGGCCCATATCTGTTATTAAATTTACATTTTCATTTCTCTTTTAAATTTCACATGTCCCAAAGGGCCGAACTCAACAAGGCCCATATCTGTTATTAAATCAGCACAGCTCGAAACCCCAATTCTTAATCCATTCCCAGCCGAGCTCCAAAAAACCCCAATTATTTGCACATAACCCCTTTTGACAGGGGCAAGTGGCCAACCACACAAAATATTACAGAATATGCCTGGAAATTTTTAAATTTCACAAGTAGTCCCTGAAACTTATATCAGAATATACAATAAATCAAAATGCACTGGTACCTACTGGTACCAGTGTCAGAATCGATTTAGCACTTTAACAGCCGACATTTTTATTATATCCAAAGTTTAATAGAAATTATTATTTATGCCCAGATTTCAGGATTTTCGCCAAAAATGCCCAAGCCGGCCACAAAATGGCCGGTTTACTCCTGCAGTAAACCGGCCATTTTGTGGCCGGCTTACTCCTTTTTATTTTTTTTTATTTTTTTTAGAGACACTATGAAGAGCAAAATAATGAAATCTAACACTGAAAATTTGAATTTTTCTGTTTAAATTATTTGTTAGATTACTTCTTTTGATATATAATTAGCATATTTATACTAAAATACGCTAGATTACTTGAAATTATGTTGAATTGCACTATATTAATTTAAATTACACTAAATTACATTACATTACGCTAAAATACGGTAAATTACGCTAAATTACATATGAATAGGGACGATATCTTCACTGAAAAGACGAAAAACGACGACGAAACTTCAAACGGTCATAAAACGGCGCTCGAGTGTCCGATTTCAGCAAATGACCACTTTTCAGAAAGCTGGCGAAAATACGCATGCATCCGTAATGACTATGTCATTTTCTGAAATTCAGAATTGCCAAAAAACAAAGGGAAGAGCCTCAAAACTTGAGTTGAAGTTTTCGATTAAGATTTTCATTTCTATTATTTAATCCAAGTAGCTCAGTAAATTAGTTACATAATGAACTTGTAGAATACCAATTTTTACTATTTTTTCGACTTTTTTTACTATTTTTTATGATTCATGAAAGATAAGCAAAATCAGTCTACTTTAGCGTAATTTACCGTATTTCAGCATAATTAGCGAAGTTATTGTAATTTAACGTAATTTAGTGTAATTCAACATAATTTATTGTAATATAGTGTAATTCAACATAATTTCAAGTAATCTAATGTATTTTAGTATAAATATGCTAATTATACATCAAAAGAAGTAATCTAACAAATAATTTAAACAAAAAATTCAAATTTTCAGTGTTAGATTTCAATAGATCTTCATAGTGTCTCTAAAAAAAAAAAAAGGAGTAAGCCGGCCACAAATGGCCGGTTTACGTAAGTCGGCCATTTTGTAGCCGGCTTGGGTATTTTTGGCAAAAATCCGGGAATCTGGGCATAAATAATAATTTCTATTAAACTTTGGATATTAATAAAAATGTCGGCTTTAACAGATGTGATATGACACTGGTACAAAGCTTTGTGGATTAGTACAAATGGCAAAAAGGAATGAGATGGGTGAGAACAACAAATCAGGTGTTCCTTCAATTCAATCATTATAATTTATAAAGCTTTTCTCAGTTCAATTCGACCTTAATATTATCAACAAAAATGGATTAAAAACACTGGCAGGCTTGACATTTTTTTCAGAGAAAAAGTAACTATTTAACGGATTTAATTACATTCAAAGGGTCTGATATGCATTCGAACCCAGATAAATACTTTATTTACACATGAAAAGTAGAAAAAAAATAGGAAGTAAAATATTATTATCAATTTTTAATATTTATATTGGAAAATACAAAATGTTAGAAATTATAAAATATTAAAAAAAAAGGATAAATTAATTAAGGATACATTTATAGCTGCGGAAATTAATTAATTGTCATGAATTAAATAAGAGATGATTGTTTAAATAAAAAGTTGAAAAAACAAGTAAAAAATATAAGAGTCTCCCGTAAGAAAGTAGGGAAGAGGTGATGGGTTAAGCAATTTTTTGCATAACAAAATGATGGGAAAAATGACCTGTTACATGCAAAAATATAAAAAGAGTGTAGAAAATCAAAATCTTTTGATTCACTTCCTTCAAAATTGTTTTTTGTGTGCGTTTCTTCCCGGGCAGAATTTTGTGCTGGAGCAATTTCACACTGATTGTCTGATTCTACTTTCCTTTGACTTGCCACATGGTGGGCTTCAAAAGAATGTTCACTCAGAATCTGGTATTGAGACTGTTCATTTCCGCATTTTCATAGGAAGTCGAACTATTCTATAGCTATCCGTGTTTTCTTTCACTTTCATACAATGATATAATTATATATCACCCGCCGCATAAAATGATACACGGTGATCTTTACAGGAAATCATAGTATAATATTATTTACTGTTAATTTTGGAATGCGAAAAAGTTACGCACCTCTTTCATAATTATATTACTTCCAAACTTCTCCTCAAAAAAAAAATATTACTTCCAAACTGAATCAATTTCAGTCTGAAATTCTGAATCCTTCCTCGTCCATTGATTACATCCCCTTTCTTACTTAATTCTATCAATTCTCGTCTAATTATTTTGTGTCCCTCTCTAGACCGCGCAATTTTCGTGTGTGGATTCCTTCACTTCCCATTTCCAAATGAATTTCTCGTCTCGAATCCATCTTATATCATCATTGGAGCCAATCCTAAATTGAATTACCTCAAGGTACCTGTCCAAGGCTGAGCGCATTCACGAATCAGGTTTGTATTGAGAAATTAACAGTTTAATTTTCCTTTTTCTTGGAGAAGTAGGATAAACTCCACCAAATTGGCTAATGCACTGTTGCTTGAAGCTCCATATCTGCTCCATTAATTTACCCATAATTACAAGGGTAATACAAGTGATTGAAATGGGAATCATTTCCTTGTTGCCTAACACAGTACCAAAAGGAAGATTTAGAAATAATATTATGTGCTCCTAAAATTTAAGAGATTTACAGTCTCGCTGAAAACAAAGTTTATTCCTTTCCTTCCGTATAATCCACAAACTGCTCATCTAATTAGTTCAATGAGTAATTTTTCTTTTAGGTAATGGTTTAGTTAATTCGGTATTTGATACATGATCAAATGCTTCTGAAATGCACCAGATTTAAAACATGATATTACTTCTAATTAGAAAACATATGAACATTTACTATTTAACCTTTTTAATTGTTATTAACATTGACGTTTGTGATAGTTTTCATAATAAAATTAAAATAATTTTTGGCGTTTGTGTGTAAAAAGAGGAGACAAAGCTGGCAAGTAATTTGCCGTATATAAGTATTTTCTTGGGTCAATTATTAAAAATCAAACTTAGATTCCAACTCCACAGAAATTGAACAATACAAATTGATAACTATCAAACTCATCCACCCAAATCCACCTTGGATACACAAAGATTAAATACAGATTGAAATATGATCTTTCAAAAAGAAAGAAAACTTCACATAACAAATCTGTCTAATTACTAAACCAAAAAAGAAAAAAAGTAGATAAATAAAACATTAAAGCAGCTCCTTATGAATTCATTCCTAATATTTCTAGGAGCCATGGGAAGTGCTTGCTTCAGACAACTGCTCGAGCTGCAACTGTGTTGGCCCAGATTGAGTTGTACCCTTTAAATGCTCCCGATAACGGCAAAGATAGAGCTCAAGCGGGCGGCAATAATCGGTGAAGCCGAGTTTATTGAGTGCCCAGATAATATCATCTCCCTTTACTTTCTTGTTCTTCTCCCGGTTGTACCGCTCTCTAGCTTGGCTGGTGACAAGGAGAATGAAGTCAGATGTGGCCCGTTGTATGATAGCTGCCACATCACTAGGCGCACCCACATCTGCAGGGAGAACTTTTCGCATAGTGTAAATGATGTTGCCAAGAGGCAAGAGTAGATCCTCATCCCACAATTGTTCTTCTCCTTGGTCTGGTAATTCAGAGTTGTTTTGGCAGAATGGCAAACGTGCACGGGGCCCGCCTGGAGGGGCATTTGTTGCAGGGAGTGCTAGAATTACTGGTATGTTCTCATTGTTTTCAGCACTCACACCTATCAGTTATGTACAAATGTTTCACATTTAGTGAATGCAGCGTTGAGTTTATAAAAACTTGAAACTACTTAACTTTCCTCTTTTGATGGAAATTAAGCCATTGTCCTGCTTAATTATTCATGCTTGCATTCATAAAACATGGATAATTCAACTGAACGTTTTCAAAGAAGTGCGCAAAACCATTTTGCGCAAAATAATGTTCACCTCTATTAAAATTTTCAGAAACCACGATCTATGTGTACATGACAAACTGTCAAGTATCTAATATAGTTTGGAAATGATCAAATTGCAAGTACAATATAACACAAACAATATTGTATTGTTGAAGTTCGTAAGGAATGGTAGGTAAACTAGTGAAACTAATCTTTCATTCAAGTGCTTCAAATTCTTGATCATAAATAAGAAAAATTATGTTATATTCCAACAGTTTTAAGTAATGTATAAAAAGTGCTAGGCTCCCTTTGGAGATCGACGTGCGGCCCAATTAGATCTCTCTCATTTTTACTTTTTTGTTGTCTTATTCCAAAACTAATACGGGCCGTTCGAGATTCCAATGCACCATAAGAAATTATGATGGCGGCGGTTTGCTTTGCGCCAAGTAGAAACCCTAATGACACTCTATTTATAGAGTTTGAAATGCTGCTTCATTTCTTCTGTAACCTCAAACCCACATGATATCCGCCACCACCTTCAAGCTATTCATCTTAATTCCCCTTTTCTCTTTCTACCATATCTAAACATACAACTACCATCATATCCAGAACTATCATTGTTGCTGATTTTCAAGTATAAATTTATATATGGAAGATCTTGGAGATGTATGAGATCGTCGTGAGCAATTGGGCACTTCCTAATAAGGTAACACATGCTACTTTGACTATTATATTTCATCTTGAAAAAGTTATTTGCAATTTTTGCGACTCATGTAGATTTACTTTTTTTTTTATATGAACTATTAATCAAATAATAGATCTATTACCTAAGAAAAATGATTATTTTTTTATGTAGTTCATCTTTGTCCTGTGAAACACGCTAAAAATGTTGGTAGTTTGGAAATGGGGCTGTTGATTTCTAATTTTTTTTGGGGAAGAACAGGAGTATATAACTCAAGTCCTCATCAAAATGTTGATTCCTAAATATTTTTTTCTGTTAACTAAGTTTTTAGAGTGATTAATTTCAGAAATTTTGTGAATTATCAGAATAATTTACAGATATGCTTCAGAGCTGTCAGACATTGTTTTTGGCCACTGTTAATTTTAATAATATTCAGTATATTCAATAAGATGATTTAATAATAAATTTTGTGTTGCGTGAAAACTCATCACTAGCAGTGTTATCTTTTTCAGTGAAAACAACATAATAGAAAAACTCAAAACCCATCTGTAATAATATCCAGATGACAAAAAATATTGTTCACCAAAATTTTAACTAGGTAACAACAAACTTTCTCCTCTCAATATTGCTTCACGATAAAATCATTTTTACTGTTATTTTTTAAGGGTTGATGGATGGAAAGAAGCTTGGCCAACTGATAGGTTTGGAGAGTTCAGAATGAAATTGGGTGAGAAACCATAGATTTGTCAAGATTAGGTATTTCTAAGGTCCAAAGTAAGCTTAAATAACATCAAAAGAATGATTATTATTACCATTATTCGCGACGAACTCCGTGTTGCCTTCCATCTTTGAGAGTGTTTGATTGGTGCTCCTCAGGCCTTCAAACAATTTCTGTGAAGTAGTACTATTTTATATAGGATCAGTGAATAAGAAAAATATATGGTGTTAATTAGATTTAGTCTCCTAAGTAAGTTGATACACTCACTAACTCGTATGCATTGTATCTGAAAGTGTACAAATAATTTATGTAGGATCAGTCAACAAGAAAAAGATATGATGTTAATTAGAATTTGTATACTAAGTTATTGAGTTGATACAGTCACTAAATTAGTGTGTTTTTTTATTATTAAAAATTGTTAGTGTATCTTTTAACGGAACAATCAATGCTTTTGGCAATTGTATTGTTTTTAATTAAAAAAAAAAACATTTGTCATTTGGATTAACTTTTTTCTTGTAAAATAAACTGAAAGAAGAACGCTAATATGTCTTGTATCACAAAAATGTGCAAACCTAAGTAGACTATATGGTTACCATAAGTTGTAACACAAACGAAGTTCTGTAAAAGAATAGTACATGTCAACCTTAATTTATTTAACGACGCTTGCTGAACAACTAAAAATTAAAGCAAAGGTAGATAATACAAATGGCCCAACAGGCCCAATCCAATTTGATTTACAATTTAACAATTAAAAATAAACGGTTGTACTTTAACAAAATGGTGGAGGCGGTAAAATAGTAAACACTCTCATGATCTTTTATTGTTTGGATTAAAGTGAATTGCTCTGTGTTTATCTAATACTAAATATTACTGATGTTAATTCAGATTGGTACTACTAATTCAGGTTTATACTTACATATAGTACCTCTTATATAATTCTGTGCCACACACACTCTGTACCAACTGTTCCATCTCTCTCGTCTTGCTCGAATTCATATCACCTAAGGTAACAGAATATTTCTGTTTAGATTTGGACTATCATGTCAGATCAGAATCCACATGAATATTAAAGGGGCCCCGTGAAATCCACCTCGGATCAGATTGGCTCGGTTCTAATTGGACGGTCTGGATCTAAACAGAATATTCTGTTACCTCAGAGGATATGGACATGCCTTGCTCTCCCTCTTATTTCATTATCTGTAATCACCAAGGCATAGAGTTGCCTATAAAAGGAGCCCTGCCTGGCTCATTCCCTCAACAAGGAAGAAATCAAGGGCAGGGAGAGGCAAAAGAGAAGGAGAAGAGGTTGCGGTGCACTCTGGTTGTGGTTCGCAAAAATTTTCAATAATTGTAACGTGCGAATAAGCAATCACAACATAAATATTAAGATAAACTAGGCATTAGGAACAGAATATTTTTTTGATCTCCTCGATGCTCAGCCTTGCCTCTTCGTTGATCACCGTGATGTTCTTCTTCTTTCCACTACTTCTGTCCTGTGCCGACACATTCAGTATTCCATTGGCATCTATGTCGAAGCACACATCAAACTTCATTGCTCCTCTTGGAGTAG
>JAJGRW010000068.1:406309-522507 GCA_025461045.1 Carex parvula | reverse complement strand
CTCTGTTCCAAATAAAAGTTTTTTCTTTTACTTTCCTATGTTCCAATCTTAGTTTTCCATTAGGGGTGTCAATGATACCTTTTTAACCGTTATCCTACCCATACCGTATTTGATAAGGCGGGTATGGGTAAGTATTTCGTTAGCTTATCGGGTTGGGTATGAGTAAGAATTTTTTTTTTCGTTAGCTAACGGGTAAGGATACGGGTGAAGCCTATTCCGTACCTGTTACCCTATAGGGTAATTGTATAAAACAAATTTTATAATAATGTTTGAGTAATAATTAGTGATGGTGAAATTTATTTGCAAAATATTTCATATATTATAGTTCGAGCAATAATTTAAGGACTTTTTTATTATAAAAAATATTAAACATATACTTTTATTTGCAGTTTTGTTATTTAGTTAAATAATAAAATTTATTCAAAGAGAATTGTGTTTTTGAATTCTCTTGGTTTATAAAAAAAAATTAGTTGGAATTGATTGGACATTTGTTTATTAGTAATGTGATTGTATATTTGTGAAATTAATGATTTTTATGTTCTATTTGTAAAATATAATAACACTATTATTATATTAGTATTATTAGTTCACCCCTACCGTTTCGTTCCCGATAATTTTAATGGGTAAAGGTATGAGAGTAAGGTCAATTCTTAATGGATATGAATAAAGTATGGGTAAGATCAATTCTTAATGGGTATGGATATGAAAATGCTTCCACCCTACCCGTATCGTACCCATTGACACCCCTAGTTTCCACATTATGTAAAGGAATAAAAATGTCTTTATCAATTATAAGTTACTGTGTTCGTTCTTATTGAACTAAATGCATGATTCACATGAAATAGGACGAAGAAAAAGAGAGAAATTATCCAAGGGTGCCGTGTGAACAAAAAGAGAGGAAAAATGAGTATTCATAAAGACAACTAGTATCGTCACGTGCCTTGCAATGGACAAATTATAAGAAAAGCATCTCATACAAAATAACATATTTTCATAAAGAAAAATAGACCAATGAAAAAAAAAAGTATTCAACAATATAAATAAAAAGTAAATTAGTACAATAAAGTCCAATGAGAAGTAACGTTGACTTGTATAATTGAACATATCATAGTACCTAGTGCTATATTATACACATTGTATATGTTAAAGAGAAAGTAAAATTGAACTGTTACAATTGAAACATATAATAAATTATATATGTTAAAATAATATGGTGAATACCTTATTCCTACTCAAGACTTCCCGGTAAACTATATTTTTGATATAAACTCTTGGGAAATCATGTTAATACCTTATCTTTTAATTATACAAAGTTAAGCTAATACACTATACATAAACATATATGTTATAACTAGCTAATAATAATTATTACTATTTTTACTATTTTTTTAGATAAGTACAAAATCATTGTTTTGGTCTGCATGGTTCAAGAAGTGATTTTGGTACTTATCTAAAGATTGTAAAAAAATTCAAAAAAATATAAAATTTGGCCTCCAAGCACATTTAATATCGAAATCATGTTGAATGGTTCTAATTGGCTCTTTGAATTTTGAAAACGGAGATATAAGATGTAAGACATGATGAAGCAAGAAATATATGAGACATTTCAGCCCTCCTCTTAAAAACAAATTTATTGTAATTTAATAATGATGTAAGCTTCTAATATGAATTTAGTGAAGCAGCTTTTGCATGTCATGCATGCGTTAGTACAAGCTGATAATTTATTTATTTATCTTGATATATATAATAGAGAACATTTATTAAAGCATCTTCTATCGAAAATGTGAAATCGAAAAGCAGAATGCTAATATTGTTAAAATCACTTAATTCTAATGGTCTACTATTTGTTTTCTATAATTTGTCATCACTCAGATCCTGGCCCTCACGCATCTCCTCCTCCTGCCACATCACTTTTAACCTTCCTGCGGCATCCATATATATATATGTTGTATTATAATTAATTCGGATAGTTAAAATAATTAATCAAATTATAAATTAGATTTAAAAAATAATATCTAGATAGCACAAAACACTATCTTTAAACGTATTTTGTCTCAATCGTGAAAGACTTTGAATCACCATCAAGATAATCCGAAAATGTCGCTTCTTAAAGCACAACCAAAAAAGCAACCGGCAAGAACTAGATATATATCCAGCCGTTTATTAGTTGGACAATTAATTAGAAAATAAATCGGTAATTAAACTCTAAGCAATATGCATTATTATATTTTATCTGTGAGGAGAGAGTCTAAAATAATGAGATTATTCCTTTTCTTTTCTTCGGACACAAAGTAGATAGGAGAGAGAGAATTCATTCATCATATATTAGGAAATAGCATATAGAGTTTATATAACCAAACTTATATCGGCTAAAAGGGTGAATGGATACATTAGCAAAAGGGTGCAACGATTTATAAACTGAACTGTTTGCAGTTCATTAACAACTTAATATTTTTAATTTTTAATTAGATAACAAATACTACAAATGGAGATTCTAAGCAAATATCGTAATGAAAATTTTGAGTGTTCATATTAAAGTTTTCAACAATCTCCACAAAAGTCAAAATTTAAGAATATCGAATGGTAACTTTTATAGAAACGAATTGATCGATATTAATATTACGCATCAATGTAGTAGTTTACAAACATTGAACTTCAAGTAGTAGAGATGGCTTTAATTTTGGAGGAACTAAAGTGAACTATGTCTCGAACTCTTTCATTTTATTCAAATACCACCACACACACAATATGACGATTCTCGTTACGGAATTAGCTTTAATTGCCTTGCGCAAGTCTTGGACTTTTTTATGAGAGTTTTCAAAGCATACCCATACTTTGCACCGCGGCAGTATACAACACTCTCATATAGGTGAGTTTCCTACTAATTAAGGATATGTGTAGAGACATATTCTGCGGAAAATACTACCTTGGTTCTCATTAAAAGCTAATATATATGCTCGTCCTACCATTTACATAGCGAACACTCACTGTAGGATGATTGGGTTGGAGCTAATGCACCTAAAAGTGTGTCCACTTTTGGCCAACTTATCGGTTTGTTATTACTCATTGAATCTCTATCAAGGGATCACCTATCAGATGTTGGGTTGCCACCGCAAGAAGACCCATTAAGGTTTAACCTCATCTCCCTCGATAAAATTTATTTAAGGACATTAATTTTAGTCCATCATCAATATTTTCATGTCAATGAATCATTATTTGCTTCATGAGCTTCAATGTATTATTTTTTAAATTGCAAAATAATGATTCTCTAAATAATTGCGATTCATAATAATTCTAGAAAAACATTTCA
Source organism: Carex parvula (assembly GCA_025461045.1). Lineage (NCBI taxonomy): Eukaryota > Viridiplantae > Streptophyta > Magnoliopsida > Poales > Cyperaceae > Carex > Carex parvula. The sequence continues at coordinate 519,197 of JAJGRW010000068.1, read as the reverse complement.
ACAATTCTATGAAGTAATTAATCATAGCATGTATAATCACATGCAGAATATGAAATCCGATTAATTTATAGTTTAATATGTAATTGAACTATTACATATTATGTAATATGTGTGACAAAACAACGAAATCTCATGCATTTTAATTCTTCCAATTAAATTGATATTAGTCATCACTACATATTAGATATAAAAATATTTTTTCAATTAATTGATCATTAGTTATTTACATGATCCTTTTCTTTTTAATTTTACCCCCACGTTTCATTCCTGTCTAAAAGGATAATTTTAAGAACATAACGGTATTGTTGTGCTTCATAAAATTAAGCATATGTATCATATATTAATACATAATTTCATGACATTATCGACTATCTAAGAACATGTATCATATATTAATGCATAATTATATCATAAAAATTTAGAATTAGTTTGATATATTTCCACGAATATTTTAACCTCCACAATTTTAATACTTAATTTTGTACCAATAAGGCGGTAAAAGTTATATATTTGTACCAATAATTTAATCTGTAATATCGTTTATTATTCATATAAAAATTAATAATTATGATTTTTAGTTTTCTCCATCATCTTATTTTGTGATTATAATTTTGTGTTTCAGTGACATATAGGCGACCCATATAGCTAGAATATGGGGTGCTGAATTTTAAACTGAATTGTATTCGGTGCTCATACTTCATTCATGATTGATCACATTAATTTCGTGCATACATATAACAAACAACGTTAGTATCACATAGTTGGTGTCTAGTTTTTGGTTTATACACATGCATATATAGTATCCAATATATTTTTTAGATTTTCATATATGCCCCCGTTCTTCAATTGCAGCTAGAGTGGAAAAAACGTGCTGTGTTGTGCCGTGCTGTTACTAACACGTCGTGACTTTGGTCTCGTGCTGTGCCGTGTCGTGCCGTGCCGTGACTAACACGCCGTGACTTTGGTCTCGTGCACGCGAATCGTCACGCCACGTGAGTCACGTCGTGCCTAAACGTGCCATGACCATACGTGACTCGCGTGACTATGTGACCATTTAACCATAATTTAGGTTAGTTTATTCAATATTCACCATTAAATCAATATCTAATGGTCCTAATTACACGTGACTCGCGTGACTACGTGTCGTGTCGTGCCGTGCCGTGACTAAATCTTTCACGTGCCATGCCAAAGTTTTAAAAGATGAGCACGACAAGCGAATGGTCACGGCACGGGACACGGGAGTCACAGCACGTAACTGACACACGTGCCGTGCCGTTCTGTGCCGTAACCGTGCTGTTCCGTGACGGAGCCGCTCCACCGTGCCATTTTTCCCACTCTAATTGCAGCCTCCCTGAATAAATTTATTTTAATTACTGTGTTGGACTAATAGAGGCCAAGAACTAGCCTACATCATGCACGCGTAGTAATATAGAGCACAAAAATAAAATAAAATAAAATAAAGAAATTTAAACAAATCATACAATTACCTTTCATATGGGGTTAATTTATGCAGCGTTTGGCACCGTTTTTGGTTTTGTTGATTTCAGCTTTCAAATAGAGAAAAACAATTTCTGTTTTTTCTTATTTGTTTTTATAAACAAATAAAATAAAACTATAATTCAGCTTTAATTGCATACGTACTGACATGCTTTGTATTGCATGATTAACCATGGAATATGTGAGAGATTTTCTATAAGAATTTCTTGGGACATAAAGTTATAAGAGTGACATACTAATTGGATATACGTAATTGTATAGGACATTAATAACCTGTCTTTGGTGATTAAGTGATAAAAACAATATTTTTTGTGTGGACAGAATTTGAATACAAATGCTTTCTGAATAGTAATTGAGTTGGGTGGCTTGATTCTCAACTTTACTAAAAAAATGTGTAAGACATCAAATTAATATTCTTATCTATGTTTTCAAAGTCCATACAGTCGATTTGAACCGTTACACAGGATCACCATATAAAATGTGTGTGTGTGTGTATATATATATATATATATATATATATATATATATATATATATATATATATATATATGAGGAGGGTTCAAATGCCTCCATTTTTCATGCCTCCACCATGCCTCCATTTTTGAAAACTTTAATAACTCAAAATTTTAAACTTAAAAATCAAAATAAAACCGTTGGATATGATCTAAATCATTTTATCTATGCACATGTAAAAAATTATGACATTTCAATTTTGTTTTGGTTGTCATCAAGAGCTTGTAAAAAACGTAATAATGTGGATAATTTCTAGACGTTGATTTTTCAACTTATTGATTCACATAAAAACAAAATCAAAATGTGATAATTTTTTATGAGCACATAGATAAAATGATGTAGATCATATCCAACGGTTTTATTTTGACTTTTAAGTTTTAAATTTTGAGTTAATAAAGTTTTTAAAAGTGGAGGCATGGTGGAGGCATGAAAAATGGAGGCACTTGAACCCTCCTCTATATATATATATATATATATATATGAGGAGGGTTCAAATGCCTCCATTTTTCATGCCTCCACCATGCCTCCATTTTTTAAAACTTTAATAACTCAAAATTTAAAACTTAAAAGTCAAAATAAAACCGTTGGATATGATCTATATCATTTTATCTATGCACGTGTAAAAAATTATGACATTTCAATTTTGTTTTGGTTGTCATCAAGAGCTTGTAAAAAACGTACTAATGTGGATAATTTCTAGACGTTGATTTTCAACTTATTGATTCACATAAAAACAAAATCAAAATGTGATAATTTTTTATGAGCACATAGATAAAATGATGTAGATCATATCCAACGGTTTTATTTTGACTTTTAAGTTTTAAATTTTGAGTTATTAAAGTTTTAAAAATGGAGGCATGGTGGAGGCATGAAAAATTGAGGCATTGGAACCCTCCTCTATATATATATATATATATATATATATAGAGTATGGCTAATGTGCTTCCGGAAGCATTTCGGCGAGGTGCTTCCGGGGACATATCTTAGTGTTTGATGTTCAAACAACAAATCCAAACCGTTAGATGTTCAATCTATATTAAAATGTACTTGGAGACCAAATTTTATATTTTTTGGAATCTTTTTACTATTTATTAAGCCACTTTGAAAATTGCTAATCCGGGTGAACAGTAAAAACAGTGCAACAAAATTCTGGACCATATGATCAGCAATTTTCAAAGTGGCTTAATAAATAGTAAAAAAATTCCAAAAAATGTAAAATTTGGTCTCCAAGTACATTTTAATATAGATTGTACATCTAACGATTTGGATTTGTTGTTTGAACATCAAACACTAAGATATGCTTCCGGAAGCACCTCGCCGAAATGCTTCCGGAAGCACATTAGCCGGACTCTATATATATGCTTGTGTGTGTATATTTTTAATTTTCTTTTGCTATTTTCTAGATAGATACAAACACTTTTTTTTTTATGGTCCAAAATTTTCCTAAAAACAAATGCCAATATTTGGCACAGTTTTTTGTCTCATTTTTTTATTAGAAAAAAAAAAACCAACGTTAATCGCAATGTCATGGGGGCTTTTTTATCACCTTGCGACTTGCGTTTTTCTCTAAGTAACATGTCGATGCACATTTATTTTTTCTAATTTGACATTCATCTTGGAATATAGGGTTTATTTGCTTTTATAGTCTAAACTCTAAATCAGGAATCCCTTGCCTTTATCCATAAACCTCCTAGTCTCCTACTTTATAACCGGAGCAACTGAGAAGTTATGGAAAGCCGCGTTCCTCTTTATATATAGAAAGGAAAAATATTTCAAATAATCGTCATGTAAGGCAAATTCGCTCACTTTTGTTCTTCTTTGCATTTTAGGCCTCCGTGAACCTAATTAGTAATTAAGGCAAATTTGGTAATTCTGCCTTTTTACGATTTTTTAGGAATAAAAAAATAGAACGACCATTCAATGTTTTCTTTTTTTAATTTTTTTATATTTCTGATGCATGATTAATGAAAAATGGAAACTTAGACCATTTTTCTTTCAATTTTTTTTCCTAGTTTTTGTTTGGAGTAATTAAATGCATATCCATAAAAATTCCATTAATTGTTCGATATATTCAATCCAAACCAAAAAATCTCTGACAGAACCATCCCTTAATTGAATTAACCAATTGATAGTTGCAAAAATATGTTCAGCCAATCAATTATTTGTGAACAAAATTGTAAATTACTATTTCACCCTAGCTCCATCTATCTCAAGTTCCCGTTCACTAATAAAATATATCCATACAAAGAACTTAATTTAGCCTTATTTCACTAATGGATCTGTGCATGTAAACGCTGAAGCGATGTATTGTCTTCAAGAGCTGATCATTGTTGTATTTATACATGACCTAACAAAAGTCCGCTTCGTACAAGTTACCGGGTGACTAGCATGACTTGCGCAGATTGTTGTATTCTAAATCTTGGTACTACCCGATTGCAGGAGGCGGAATGTCGTTGCCTGATGCGATAAGTGTTATGTCGAATACAAAGCATGTCATATATTTCTATAAACCATGAATTGCATTTTTAAGTACATTATATATGCCTCTTTACATTCATGACTTAATGTATAAAAAAGGTACAAGTAATGGTATTAAATTGCCTTACCTCCTAGCACTGTTATGTATGACGAGTGAAATGCATCAATGAAGCCTTTGACTATCAGGCACTGTTATGTAACTGTGTATCAAGTGTTTGTTTCTTTCCGGTTTCAGTAGTGCTGTATTAAGGTGATGAGCTACAGGAACTGAGGAAAGCGTTGCAAAGAAAGCGACTCCTATTTGGGCCTTTGACCGGCCCACCAATGGAACGTGAATACTAGAATGACATCATTAGGCGCCGTTTTCGGTTGTACAGGAATAAGGTGGGATTTATGGAATTTCCAGAAAAGTAGAAATTTAATTTTATTGTCCGTTCGGCTGTCTATTTTGGTTATAGTTTAAACCCATGAAAAAGTTAAAAAAAAGTAAAAAAAGAAATTGTGGAAATTTGCACATTAGCTCAGAGCTAACGTTTTTTTTCCTACACGACTATCAATGGCAATAAGTGTATTTTTTATTATAAATGGTCAAAAAGTTGATCGTTCACATGTGATTATCATCATATAAAATAATCAAACCTTGTTTCAATATGGTATGAATTTTCAATCTCAGTACAGTTTATGATATCATTTCAATTTAATAGAAATTATTGATGCAAAATAACAAGAAGAAAGAAAAAAAAACAAATTATTTTTAAATTGGTGATTAATTTTACTGTGAAATATAAATCTATGATTATTTTGTTATTTGTTTAAATAGAAAGTAACGAAAATAGATATTCGTTTTTGTATAAATATTTGCCTGATAATTTCCTATGCTATTTCTAATACTTCTTTTACAAATTATAGCTAATTTTTTATAGCATATTAGTGTACAATTTTTTTTCTTATTTAAATTGAAATTCATTTTTTTAAATAGTAAAAACCAACCTTCTAAAATAGTATTAAAGCAAAATTAAAAATATACATGATTTTTATTTTATTTCAAGCAAATTAAAAAGGGTTAATTATCAATTTGCTAATTTAAATTTAAATCTAAACTTATTTTTCGGTGATTTGATAATAAGTTTACGAGCAAAAGCATCATTATAAAATAATAACTAATAACTAATAAGTATTGTTATGTTATTCATATTATTTAATTACACTAATAATTTTTAATAAGAATAATTGTATTGATATCAAGTATTTTATAAAGAAAAATAGAATTTCCTACAACTACTCTCATAATACAACCGAACACCTATTTCAACATTCTTATAATTAACTCCGTTCGTACCCTTACCCATGGGTTTCCGCTTTTCAAAAGTGGATTTCCATCCCGTCAAACTCATCCCGTATAATCCCGTGACAAACGAACAGGCCCTAAATGTATTTAAGTTGGGAACGTGAACGCATGTGCTCTTATGTTTTGCATTATCTGCTGTATATACTTTTGCGTTTCTATTTGATAATAATATAGAAGATTGATCTTTAAACCTACTTCCATAATAAAAATTCAAAGATTAAAAGTTCCTCATTTAAATTCAATTCGACAACTTTTAAGATTAACCTCCTGAATCTCGTCATGAGTTCTGAACTAGCTTTGCTTGGATCGTTATATTCTTGACTATCTGCTAAACAAGTGTAATGTACATGAAATATTCTGGCCTAGTTATATGGGTTTCATAAAGCCCATTCGTTCAATACAGACCCATATAGTAAATTGGGCCTAACTAACACATAAGTTTTTTTTTTTTTTTTTTATCGTTTTGAAATTATTCATCAATCTGTACTGCTATCAAAAGCTAACGTTGATTCGTTATGAAGCATGGAAAATGTAAAAACTTAGTCGTGAAAATTCAAGTGCGGGGCATGCCAAGATTGCAACCCATGTGTGGGAAATCAATGTACTAAAATATAAAAAGTATGAATACGATTGTCGAATTACATGAACTAGCAGTTTTGTCATTGATTACTCATTTCTACGTACATATGATATATAGAGATTTTTTGTAAGCAAATTTTTCCAATTTTTTTTTTAACATTAAACTTGCAACTATATTAAGTCAAAACTAACATGAAATCGTACAAATGAAAGTTTCTGAAATAAATTATGTCATTGGAGGAAGCCAACTGATGACTTGTCAGTAAGTCTCTCTCTAATTTCTTCTGTAAATATAATTAAAGAGAGAGATCACTTACCAATCTTTTTTTTTTCTTTGACAATTTTTTTTTGTCGGTGTAGCATTAATTGCCCAAATGAGAACGGATATTAACTATCTAAAGATTGCGACCGGTCAAGTGGTCCAGAACAACAGGCAAACAGAGAAGATGCCCTTTTTTGTGCCCCATAACTTCGCCATGATCGCGCAATTTTAGTGAGTCGCGTGCCATCAAGCAACAACTGCAGCTACTGCAGGAAGGTCAACTTTAAGTTTGAATAGATTGACCAAACCAACTTTATATTTGATTAAATTGGCCAGCAGACTAAATATCAATTTTATATTTGAAGAGATACAATAGACCATAATTTTATATTTGAATAGATTAATTATCAGATTAATAAGGAACTAATTCATCTCATATTCATGGGTTCTCTTAGCATAGACTAGATTAAGAAAATAGAGAAATAGTAGTTTTAGAAAGAAGAAAAAACGACTCAATGTATTTTTTTTTATAAATTACCGTTATTTGTAAAAGTTAAACATCAGTTAGAGTTACTGTTAGAAAGAGACCATACAAGCTATCACTTTATCATTAAAAGATCAGAACAAAAATAACAAATATATTATTCATCATCTCTCAAAAGAACTCAAAAGACAGTCATACATATAGTCTGAACTAATATATTTCCCATCATTTGGACACATCATGTACTTTTATTTTCTTTAGGTTACATAAATATTTAAATTCATTTAGTGCATATTATTCCATTGTTTATATGTTTGGAAAGCTTATGTGATATATGATATTTAGTTTTGTTTCTCTTACATAATTTTCTAAACTTGTTGGCCCTTCTGTAATTAAAGATAGCAACGCACACTTTTAAATAATAATTCAGATAACATAAAAAATATTACATATTTATATAATAATTGACATTCCTCTATGTAAAATAAAATAAAATAAACTAAATAAAAAAGAATTATATAATAGTTGTTATATAATGCTAGATATGCAGGTTAAGGTAACGTGCTCATTATTCTTAGGCAATAATGCTAGATAAAATTCTAGATATAATGCTAGATATAATGCTAGATATAGTACTAGATATAACATGCTCATTATTCTTAGGCGATGCTAAGATATAAGAGAGAGTCTAGCTATATCTCGGAATCCATCCCTCGTTTCATCCCCCAGTCAATAACTACTTTAATAACTACGTATTAACTACTTGGGGAGACCACTTACTATTTGAGGACCGCCTAATATCTGAAATATTTTACAACTGGCGCGAGCAAGTATTCACATATAATAAATCAAGTATTCATATATAATACATCAAGTATTCACACCTAAGATATCAAGTATTTAAAAAAAAAACTGGACACATCATTCACCCATCTTTTACACGTTTTTAGAGGTGGCTTTTTTTTTTCTGTTCAATCTAACCAATATTTCTGACGATCTGTGAGGAATTTTGCAAATCTAAAACCACCAACGTCTTCTACACAATTTTCTCTTTCAAATGAGATCCATAATGATATACTTTCGAGTTGTCCGTTGCACAAGTATTCACACCTCGTCATGCAAGTATTCATTCCGCATCGAGCAAGTATTCCTCCTCGTCGTGTAAGTGTAAATAGTTCATGTATCAAGAGTATTACAAGCATATGTGCATACCTCGATTAATTTTACAAGAGCGCGCAAGTATTCACATATAATAAATCAAGTATTCATCTATAATACATCAAGTATTCATACTTAAGATATCAAGTATTTAAAAAAAAAAAACTGGACACATCACTCACCCATCTTTTACACGTTTTTAAAGGTGGTTTCTTTTTCTCCATTCAATCTAACCAATATTTCTGACGATCTGTGAGAAATTTTGCAAATCTAAAACCACCAACGTCTTCTACACAATTTTCTCTTTCAAATGAGATCCATGATGATATATTTTCAAGTTGTCCGTTCCACAAGTATTCATACCTCGTCATGCAAGTATTCATTCCTCATCGAGCAAATATTCATCCTCATCGCGGAGAGGGAGAGGTGGGAGAGACGGGTGGAGACAGAGGTAGAAGGTGGAGGCGGAGGTGGAAGAGAGAGGGAGAAAGAGGAAAGAAATAAAGAGAGAAAATTTGCTAATTAATTTGTAGGAACCATTAGATAGTTAGAATTTATAATTATAATTAGAAGATAAAATTAGTTAGTTGGAGATTAAAATGAAGGATAGATAGATAGAAAAAAATATAATTATCCAGATATAATGCAAGATATTCTTAGGCAATAACGTGCTCATTAGTCTCAACTTGCCTCAGATAAAAAACCCCAACATGGCCACATGCCTCGCGGTGGGGTTCACCTCTGCATCCAAGGTTGGTTTCTTTCTCAGGATGATACGTGGCCTCTACTATATTAATATCCGTGTTGCTTAAATATTATTTGTTCGATCTCATTATCCAAACTGCTGCGTACATTTGATTATTCGGACGAGCATCAAAGGATCGAGAAAAGGTTGTCCATTTCGGTGGGAACGTGTTGCTCTGCTGTTTCCACTATTATTTCCAAATAACAAAGAAGACTTTCAAAGAATATTATCACTTGATTGGTAGGTAGATAAGGTTCACAGATTTTTTTAACTTGCTTTTGACGTTGCAACTTGTGATTAACAATCAAGACTGGGTAAGAAGTGACTTTCCAACTCTTTGAAAATAGAAAATATCTTCCCGATTATGCATGTTATAATATGTTGAATAATTATATCGTTCTCTTTTTTTGTTTTTCAATCGTTTCCGTATCAATCATTTTTGAAGTACTATGATCTTCATTAATTATATCATTTTTTTTTCTAGTTCTCTGATCATCCCCGCATCAACTTAAAAGATATAAATACTTAAAAAATAAGATATTAATACTTGAAAAATAAATATAATATTTTGATGTACTGCTTTCTTTTTCCGAATCTTAAACAATTTATTGGCGATTTGTCGTGATCTCTCATTTTTAGCTTTGGCGATCTCTCATCTCTAATAAAAATAATTGATCTCATAATTAAGTATAAATACTTGAAAAAATAAGATATTAATAGTTGAAAAATAAAATATTAAAACTTTTATGTGTAACTTGATATAATCAAACACATGAAGATTAATTTTTAAAAGAAATAAATTTTGGTAGGATATTTAGCAAATATATGAAAAATAAGATATGAATACTTGCAATATTTAATATTAATACTTTTAAACGTTATCCAGTGTCATATGTAAAAAATACTTGCATTACGAGATAAAATACTTTCATGACAAGGTATAAATACTTGCATGATGAGGGTCCGAAAGTAGTTCATCATGAATGCCGAAATTTTTTTAGTTGACACCCCCCAAAAATCAAATTAAATAATCAAATTAAATGAATACCACCCTTTTGGCCTTATTTTCAATCCTACCACCCACGCCAACTGGGTTCGCGCACTAAACTGGCGGGTTGCGCGGACTGGGTTGGTGCACTCAGGTGCGCGGACTGGGTTGGCGGACTTGGTGCGCTGCCTATTAAATTACCACCAAATTTAACTGTGCCCATTTCAGTAGACGCAAGGCAGCAGGCAGCCAAAGAGCAAAGAGCAAAGAGTAAGTTTTTTTCACTCTAGTCCTTTATATTTTTAAAATTATTTAATTATTTTTTTAATTGTTTGTAAATTTATTAAATGTTAGGTTTGTTCCGTAATTCAGGTAACTATGATTGGAATTGCTTGTTATTTTGGTGGTGAAGTATTACAAGGGCCCAATGTTGCTTATTACAGTATCAAACCCCAGAAAATGTTCAATATCGGCCCGGATTTAGATTTCAGAGGTATAACTAGGAAAGTGTACCAGGAACTTGGGTATTGACCCGAATTATTACGAACTGGTAATTTCCGCAAGGATCAATATTGGCCAAGGCAACCAAACATGGTTCCAACAACTCCCTGTACTAGACGATAACAGTTGGGGTTGTATACCCAAATGACATTGAATTTGACAACACCTTTCAAGTTCCTAGCCTAGAGTTATATGTGGTTGCCAACTCCAGACAGAACACCAGACCATTGTTGCTGAAAGGTACGAGGGCATCGTCCCAAAATACAACAGACAGAAAAAAATACTGATATTAGTATCAGAGTTATCAGTGACCTGGTTGCTGAAAGGTACGAGGGCATCGTCCCAAAATACAACAAATTATAGCGTGGTAGAGAGTTAGTGATTGCCCGGGCATTTGGTAGTTGGGAGGGGTCTTACAGGCTTATTGTCCCTTTGTTGGAGGCAATCAAAATGGCAAATTCGGGAACTGTATATGAAGTTGCTTCAAAGCCTTCAAAAAAAGGCAGGGGTACCGGTATTTCATGAGGTTGGCATGGGCATGGGGACCGTGTATAGAAGCAGTAGGTCACCTCAGACCCGTCATCAGTATCGATGCTTGTTTCTTGTCAGGTAGATACAAGGGTAAGTTGTTGATTGTCAGGTAGATACATGGTTCGTTGAAAGAAGAGAGAAGACCGTGCAATGCCAAGAAGAGGGTCAACTTTTCTCCACGTACGCACTTGAAGCTGAACAATAAACACATCCAGAAGACTAGCAAAATGAGCGCGGTTGCATTCAATAGATCCGGGAATTTATGGTGACATCACATGGTGAGAAAATCCCATTTGACATAGAGGCAGGCAAATGGGTGTACACGTTCCAAGACTGTAGGTACAAGGTCATTGTGAAGAACGACCATGAGGTGGAATGCTCTTGCGAAAAGCCTCAGCTCACCGGAATACCATGTGTTCATGTGATGTCAGTGTGTCGTATAAGGTACGAATGTGTGTTAAAATTTCATAATAATCCTAGATGATGAAACTTACAAATGTGTGAAAAATGTAGGAACTACGATCCAAATGTCTTCGTAAATTACTATTATAACATTCAAACGCTTATCGACACATGGAGTGGAGAATTCCACGTGTATGACAATCAAAGTGATTGGCCGGTGCACGAAGGAGCGATCTTAATTCCAGAGCACTGGTTAGTGAAGTTGGATCGGAGAAGACACAACTGGGTCCCAATGTGGATGGACATACTGGAAGGAAGGAAAAAGAGTCACCAGACCAACTGAGCTACCCTCGAAAGGAATGCGAGAAGGAGAAGGGATGCTAGGAACCGTACTCAATAATGTAATGGTTAGGGCTTTCTGTTTATGTATTAAGGTTAGGGTTTTCAGTTATGTATTATGGTTAGGGCTTTCAGTTTTGTATTAAGGTTAGGGCTTTCGGTAATGTTTTATGTATTGTGTGTTATGTTTTAATGTATTATGACTGCAGAGTATGTATTATTATGTGTTTTGTGTTATGTTTTATGTATTGTGTGTTATGTTTTAATGTATTATGTATTACGGAATATGAGATCTAAAATACACAACAGAAGAACTAATACCAAAATAATATCTAAATAACATAAGAACTAATATCGAAATAATATCCAAATAGCATCAGAACTACACCACATAAAGGCTTGGGCACCAAAATCTTGGCCGAGAAGAGGTGGGTGCGCCAACTCAGTCTGCGCACCAGGTGCGCCAACCCAGTGCACGCACCCGCCAATTTGGTGGGCGAACTCAGTTGGCGTGGGTGGTAGGATTGTAAATAAGGCCAAACGGGTGGTATTTATTTAATTTGATTTTTGGGGGTGTCAACTAAAAAATTTTCGGTCATTTGAAATACAAAATTGCGTAGAAGACGTTCGTGATTTTAGATTCGTAAAATTTATCACAGATCGTCAGAAATATGGACGAGATTAAACGGAGAAAAAAATCTACCTCTAAAGACGTGTATGGTCCCCCTCCCCATGTAGTTTGAGTGGTCCCCTAGGATTTTATGGTGCAGAAATGTTTTGGAGTTTTTTACTAAGGGAAAAAAATTTTACGTAAAATTTTTTTACCTCATAGATATAAATACTTTTGTGCATAGAATTAAATAGTTGAGAATAACAATATTAATACTTTAAAAAAAAATTATGTACTGAAACTTTAGAGTTCCCCAAATAATTATTATCCCCGTTATATATGATGCATGCAAGAACAATTCGGGAATTTTAATACGGAGATTGTTATCAGCTTCCTAATATATATGTTTTCTATTCTCAACCGCATGAACAGGTTTGGTCAACTAAGTTACAATTGAAAATGTTATCGACACATCAAACCATATCCTTGTTAGTAGGAAATATCTTATTCATTATTGCTGACAACCTTTGTAATCTGACTAATATAATAGAAATTTGAGTTATAAATTTATTAGCTCCTGACACATATCAAACTGTTCAACATTATCTCCGTATGAAAATGTACTTAGGGATCAAATTTTATATTTGTCAGAACAAGAAATTACAATTTTTAGAAGGTTTAGAAAAATTTAGATTAATGATCAATTTTCTATCTAACTACTATTTTGATTCAGTGTTTAATAATATCAATGCACTTAGTGTAGCTAGTTTTATTTTAGTATTACATATTTTACAAAAATTAAATTGTAAAATACAAAAAGAACAACTTCGTTAGAAATTTCTCATGCATGTATTTACCGAACATCTTATTATAAATTTTATCATGAACTAAAATACATTAAAATTTCTAAAATTAATATTTATATTAAAAACAGAAGGTGATAACTACTTCCCAAACAAATCTCTGAGCATGCCCTCTGACTCTCTGAGTACTTCCTTTTCAGTGTCCATGTCCAACCTTTAATGAAATGTATGTTTACAACCCTTTAAAGTGCTACTCGAAAACTTTTAAACATCTATCTACAAGCACTTGAATCCCAATATATGAGTAGTTCAACTCCTAACTACCTTTTACTCCAAGTCAAAAAATGAAATATTACTTTGTTCCCCTCTCTTCCTTTTCTCCGATCATTGTCGTCCCCTTTTCCGACGATTGATGAAGAATTTTGCGAATCTAAAAATACCGACGATTGATGAAGAATTTTCTCTTTCAAATGAGATCCATTAAGAAATACTTTTGAGTTTCGTGTCGTTGTTTATTTTTTGGGACAGAAAAAGCCTTTAAGCATTTTTATTTTCAAGCATTTAACTCTCGGTTTATAACCCTTTAAAGTACTCATGTCAATTCTTTAAACATTTGTCTACGACCCCTAACTTATCTGTTTTTTTCTTTAAAAGCTTTTAAACCTTGGTCTACTACTCATTATAGTACTCGTGCATAACATTTAAATCTTTATCTACAACCTTTAACTTCTCAATTTTTTTTTACTTCTCAAGCCTTTAAGTTTAAACATTTGTCTACAACTATTTTAAATACTTGTGTCAATTCTTTCAACCTCGTGTAAATTATTAATTTTTTATTTTGACAGTAAAATCCATAGGAACTTTAAATTTTGTTTCTTAAGCCTTTAACCTTCTATGTCCACAACCATTTCAAATACTTGTGTCAAGATTTTAAATTTACAGAAAGTGCAATATGCAATCATCATGTAAATATGATCAATCAAGTCTTTAAACATGTTTCATCAAGACTTTAAATCTCACGTATCAAACATTTAAACATAACATATCAAATCAATAAATGAAATTGCAAGATAATTATCGCACTTGTGCTTTGAATGGTGGTTGTCCATGGAAAGAGGAAATTTGGTAGTAGCGGAGAGGAGAGAAGAAAATAAAAAGATGTTTGCGGATCGATTCAATTTTATGATAATTGTCAGTTGAAACTGGTGAGTTTATCGGTTGAACTAGTTCGGTTGACTTTATCAGTTGAGGGGCCAGAACATTATTCATTAAATAATCAATTTCCATTAAAAAATTCCATATTTTTTTTAGGATAAATTTCGTTGGAGGTCACTAAACTTTGTCATTTGTCACAAATTAGTCACTCAATTTTGATTTGTCCATTTTTAGTCACTCAACTTTGTCATTTGTTCCAATTAAGTCACTTTATATTTTTCCGTCCAAAATGCTAACGGAATATTCTCATTCCGTTAGTATTTTGGATGGAACTAGTATATTCCGTTAATATTTTGGACGGAATGGGAATATTCCGTTAGCATTTTGGACGGAAAAATATAAAGTGATTTAATTGAGACAAATGACAAAGTTGAGTAACTAGCAAGGAACAAATCAAACTTGAGTGAGTAATTCGTGACAAATGACAAAATTTAGTGACCTCCAGCAAAATTTACTCTTTTTTTATATCGGTACAACTAGGCAATTATTTTTTTCTCATAAAAAAAATATAAATTGTCTAGTTGTACCGATATAAAATCGACTTTCGTCATTCAAATGGAGGTGCATGCATTACTTTTAATTATTTATTGCCGGCCAATTAATGATGGGCGGTGCATGTAAAGTTTTTTTTTTTTAATTTGTGCGTTCAAGGTCGCTATAGTAAACGCTGCAATGTTTAAATAATAATGGGATCCTTCAAGGAACATTCACCGGGACTATGAAAGCTAGTTCAAGAGACAGGAATGATATCTTCATGGGCAAAAATTTTATTTGTGGATTTGCCCCATTTGTTATTTATTAAGAAAGAGAAAAGATGACTTAGCGATCAATTTTAATGAACAGTGTAATTTAAATTAAATATTGGAACTTGAAACATAGTCGTTTCCCCTTTATATTGGAACGACTAGAATTTCTTTAGTAATAAGGCAATTGATTGGTAAACGATGCAATCATGCATTATGGCCCTTATGTTTTTATTTTTAGTTTATTTTAGATTTTGGTTTAAACACATACGGTTAAGAATAGAACACGATAAACATCAAGTCCCTTCATTTCTGCTATAAATACTGGTCCTCTTTTTGCATGAAAGTCTTCGTGTAGCTCTAGAACTCAAAAACCTTGTCATTAAAACCAAAATCATAAATATTAGCCAGCAAGCTAGTTAAATGGCCAATTCAACCTTATCTAGCCTACCGATAAAACCGATTCCGGGTAGCTACGGCATCCCCATCATCTCTTCGATCTATGACCGTCTGCATTATTTTTATTTCCAAGGCCACATGGACTACTTCAAAACACTCATGACCAAGAACAATTCGACAGTCGTGCGAACAAACATGGCTCCTGGCGCGTTCATAGCTCGCAACCCCCGTGTCGTTGCAGTTCTTGATGCAAAGAGCTTTCGTGTACTTTTCGACCCGTCAAAGGTTGAAAAGAAGAACACTTTCATCGGCTTATACATTCCGTCCCTCACTCTGTACTCAGGCATCCGCCCATTGGCCTACCTCGACACCACTGAGCAACTGCATGCCTCTCTCAAATCTTTTGCATTTCACATGTTGGCATCTCGCAAGTCAGAGTTCATATCCAGTTTCCATAAAGCATACTCTTCTCTTTTTGATACGGTCGAAGCGAAGTTAGCCTCTGGCCCTGTGGAGTTCAACGCCCTTAACCAATCAACAGCCTTCGATTTCACATGCAACGCATTCCTCGGTGCCGTTCCGAGTGATGTAATTGGTCCCTCGGCATCTAATAAGGCTGCAACATGGCTGTTTTTGCAACTCCACCCGGTAGCAAGCCAGCTCAGTAAGTTTCTCCCATGGCCTATTGAGGACCTCCTCTTGCATTGCTTCCAACTTCCACCGTTCCTAGCCCGTCGTGACTATGAAGCTCTCGAGGACTTCTTCTCCAAATCTGGTGAGTCTTTGCTAAATGAAGCCACCGAGAAGTTCGGGCTGTCACGCCATGTGGCACTTCACAACCTAATTTTTATGACCACGTTCAATGCAAATGGTGGTTTCAAGATCTTCATGACGATCCTCCTCAAATGGCTCACGTTTGCTGGGGCAACTCTGCACGGACAACTGGCGCAAGAAATCCGGTCGGTGGTTCAGTCATCGAACGGCATAATTACCTTCGCTGCTCTCGAGAAAATGGAGCTTACCAAATCAGTCGTCTGGGAAGCATTGCGCCTTGATCCACCTGTAGAGAATCAATTCGGAAATGCAAGAACAGATCTCGTAATAGAGAGCCATGACACAGCTTTCAAAGTAAAGAAAGGTGAGATGATATGCGGGTACCAGCCTCTGGCAATGAGGGACGAGAAAGTATTTAAAAATGCTGAAGAATTCATAGCCGACCGATTTGTTGGTGATGAAGGAAAGAAGTTGTTGGAGTATGTGTACTGGTCGAACGGGCCTGAGACAGTCGAACCGACAGTGGGCAACAAGCAGTGCCCGGCAAAGGACATGGTGGTTTTGGTTGGTCGATTGTTCGTTGTGAATCTATTCCTTCGTTACGACACATTCTCGGCAGTGCATGATGGAATGCTGCTCGGGCTCGAGCCGAGGATCGTAATAAAATCTGTCTACAAAGAATCAGATCAATGAACACAAAATAATTCGTAATCTCTTTGTTTTGTTTTAATTAACGTTCTGTGTATTTTAAAAAAAATGGATAAGTGTAACAATATTCAGTGTTCCCAATGTACTTATGGAGCATCAAGTATCTGCAATTTCTACGGATGTAATGAATGTGCGTCTACACCTTGGGCTCGTTTGTTTGTGACTTAAAGTAAAGGTTACTTTAAGGAGAATTAATCGTTTGGTTGTGACTTAAAGTAACGTTAAGGTAAATTAAGTTGCTTACTTCAAATTAAGCGGCTTAAGTTATTATTTTTTGGTTGAATTTTGTTACTTAAAGCAGTCTTAAATTATTTTGTTTGGTTAGAATTTATTACTTAAGATATGACTTAAAATTATACTTGTTTGGTTGGAACTTATTGTTGCATTTATATCCATATTGTTGATTATAAAATGTAATTTTACATTCAAGATGACAATTTAATTAATGTTATGTATTTTTTCTTGTCAGCAAAAATTTCCTATAGTTATGTCCATTTATCGAAAAAAAATAAAAAATAAAAAAGTAGGATTTCGAATTTAGAAATTAATATACACACTACTACATAACTGCATACTTCTATCGGGTTAAAACTTAATCTGCTAACGGGTTTCCTACCGCTAGAGAACAATACGATAGAAGAAATACTTCTAGCGGTTACAAACAGATAGAATATAAACATTATTCATACATACCGATAGAAATATTTTTTTTTTCTGTCGGTAATGGTTACCATGCCGATAGATGTTAGAATATGGAGACAGTATTTTAGAGAAATCATCCTATCATATTATTATTAGTGAATATTTGTGATGTTGGTTTTTTTGCTTCCCTACGCATGAAATTTTGTACATGCCCCTCTACTTTTGGATTCCTCTCCATATACTTCCTCTAGCCATAATTAGAAGTTTAGAACCACTTCGAAAGCAAAAAGTCAAAATTAGAAACATAAGTTTCTTTGGAGTATAATTCTGTCGCTCCAAAATATGGTCCTATCTTCTTTGATTAATATCTTTTTTTTTCTTTAAAAAAATAACTTGGGGCTCCTAAGTACAAAATTTGTTGGCCCAGAATAACCCTTCGCTTTATTTTATTCAACACAAATTATAAACGTTGGTTCTTTACTAATCCTAATTTATTCATGAATATATATAGTCGGATATTATTGTCCATGATTTGTATTTTCTATTATTCAATTACTTGATAAGCAGGTCATGCTTACATATGATTTTAGACTAAGAATGTTGCCCAATTTAGTTTTTCCCACGGTCCATTTTCAAGGTCGGCTCTAACTGTTATATATACAGATGGCCTGTCCTCTCTTGTTTGTGTTTCTCGTCTTGCTAAAGGCCCAATGGGCCTCTAATCTTGCTCCATTTTGTGTTTTCTTCAATTCATATTTTTCTGAGCTAGGTGTAGCATAGGAAATAGGAAAAGACTGAGAAATAACGTGAAAATCAAATTTTTCTTTAATAAAGTGTTTGTCTACCTCTATATGTTTTGTCTTGTCAGATTTTCTGTTTCCACCATGGCACGGAGACGTGCCACGCCATTGTTCCGTTTGGTAATTTCACAAATCACAACTTTGACCTATTTTCGACTTGATCCATAAATATCACTTGCATTTTCCCGTAAAGTAATTGTCAACCAACTATATTAAATCATATCTCAGCCGATGATTATGTATTTCTCCACCATAAAATAATTATCAGTGCAAAAAATTAGATACTAGTTAGGAACACCGGTGTTCACGATTCGTGTTCACATTCTAAATAAGACAAAACATTTAAAGAGCAATTTAAAATGGAGACTATTCATAATTAATCTCCATTGAATTAATTTTGAACGGACGTATGACTTAAAAGCATACTAATATTTGTTTGTTTTTATTTGATTCGTAATACAATACTACTAAGGAAATGTATATATAAATTCGTTCAAACTATATGCACATATAATGAACTATATAACAAAACAATCAATTAAATCAATATTCAACATGTATGTAACTAAATTACTTAAATTGAGAATAATATTTACTAATTGCGTGGATTGGAGAGAGGGTCAAGATCCAAAATAGCAAAGACAGACTATTTGAGGGAGAGTCTACCCACAATTATATAACATTTGCTCTACACCTCACATTACCATCACAGCTGTTTTTAATTCACAAGGTACAGCAATGAAATTTAGGAGAAGCTTAACTGCCATACTACTGTCAGAATGGCATGATATCCTTTTGTTAATTAGCTCTTGTTGTCACACCCCAAATCAGAATTTCCGGATTAGGGTATGATTAATCCCCGCCTCGTGTCTAATAATCATAAAGACACGCAAGGCTAAACAAATACAATAATCAAGCAACAGCGGAAGCAAATAATACAAATAAGCAATAGTCATAAATATCAAATAAACATAAATATACACATATCATCCATACAAATTCCCACCGGGATCAAATATACATAATTTAGTCAAAGGGATACATAATCTATCGAGTCCAATGTGTATAACAAAAGCATCGGACTCGCAAAACCCTAAACAAAATATCCTAAACACTACATCAAACGGCATGGCCCTCGGGAACAACTCCTGACGTCTTCTGCTGCGGGCCACCAAATCCTGTACCTGGCCATTAGGGACAGCTCCTGACATCTCATGCTGCGGACCGTCAGGCTCGGTACCTGCCCACATCCATAAAAAGGAGGGGATGAGCGAATGATCGCCCAATATGTGACCCAGTATTATCCCTTCAGGGATCCTCTTAAGTCAATGCACATTTTAATTTGAAATCTACGTAAAGTCGGTTATTCACTTTTAATGCATATGCTGCGAAAATTAAACCTAACATAGTACTACAAAAGAAAAATATACATATAATGATGACATGATGTGATTTTCCTATTATGCCAAAATGATGAAATTTTCCAAAGTAAAATAAGAAGGTGAATATTATACAAAACCGGAGTCCAGTACAATAGGTACCGTGTGTACAAATTGATATAGTAATAACACGGATAATTTTGTCACCCCGTGCTGTGCCAAATTCAATCAAATTGAATTTATATCTCAAATGTGACATAACACAAGGACTGCGATCAGGGGAGCAAAGATACCCGATGCCTAACAGCATCGAGCTTTGCCCCAAAGACTTCAACCCATTGGCTGGTGCACGCTAGCCGATAGTTATATCAAATTTCGTGTATTTTCCTTACTCTAGACGATTCATCACCAAACATATAAAATAGGAGAAAACTACAAGCAAGACGTAAGAATAAGTCAATCCGTCTCCTCATGAGCAGACGACGGAACTCCACCATCCGGCCGGATCAATGGGACAAGGGCTCGTGATCGGCCCATAACAACAACAAAATAAAATCTGCCACCGCAACCTCGGCAGCCGTACTAGGCAAGTAGCTCCTAATGTAGGGGGGATAACTCCCGAATCGTCTCTGGACTCGAGATCGGTCCGCACAAAATGTAAAATGATCGAAAATGATATAATACCAATTCCATGCATATAATAATAATCCTAATAAGACCTCTAAGGGATCAAGTGATCCCTCAGCCCAATGACCCACGAGCCAGCCTCGCATCCCATACTACGAGAACGGAAAGCAGCCATTCGGTCTTCTATCTCACACTCACCAATGCACATGCTTAACTACGATAATATGTTGTCCTCTACGAGAAGAGGACAACTAATATCCTAATATATTATTAAATTAAATTACGCTACTGTTCGTGCCAAAAGTGGTGAACAAAGTTTCACTACAGCAAGCTGTAGAGTTTAAACCTTGTAAACCTTCGACTCAGATCGCAAGTGCACAATTCTGTCGTGAAGTTTAGTCGGGTATCGATCCACAGGGACGACTCACTTTCTAAATTTCTATTTTACCCAGTTAGGTACTAGAAGTGTGAAAATTGAGTGTTTGTCTATTCCTAAGTTTTGTAATGAATGTATGAACAAATAAACGAATGTACGAACAATTGTATGAACAATGTATTAACAGAAATGAAATCAATTAAATGTTTGTGTTTTGTACTACTGTATAAAAGGGCGTTTCAAGGGTTTCAGATTTCATCTTCAACTTTGCTGCTCAGACCTGCCACGCGACCCGCATACTCTCGTATGCGACCCTTGTGACGCGACCCGCATGCTCTCGCATGCGGCCCGCGTGGTCCTCAAGCGCTCTGGACCTGTCACGCATGCGACCCGCGTGCTAACTCACGAGACCCGCATGGCCCCTTGAGCTGAGTCTGCACATGTCAGAAACTGGTTGTTTAAGTCGTGTAATGCTAGATTGACCGTACCTAGTATCACTAATCCTCAACTCTCGTGTGTTGGCTTAGTAGACCTGGTTTGAAAATGCAATTTCACCTTCTTAGGTCTAATCAAGCTGTTTGATCTAAACCTAAGTTCTCAGTTCTGTTTACTAAAGGTATCCACAAGTGGAAATTTCACCTCTCGGCTACTATTGACCTCACCTTTCTGTTCTCAGACCTACCTCATATACTTAACCTAATTTGCAAGAAACGTCAAGCCTTATTACAAGAAGAAATACCAAAGGCATTCAACAGTAGACAATCGAGAATCAAACAATTCAGATCAAGCAATCACAAATAATACAAGAATCAAAGAAACACGAAATATCAATCAGAATCAATACATGTGCATAATCAAACAAAGTACCAGACTAAATCCAAACCCCTGAAACTACAAATCTACTCAGCCATGAGCAAAATCAAAATAAAAGAAAGAGAGAGGATGCAAATCATGGTGAGAGGCGAGGGATTGGAAAGGATCGAAGCTTCAGGATTCTCCTTCTCCAAGTCGACTCCTTCTTAGCTCCAGATCGGCTCCAGATCGCCTCTCCTCTTCAGATCGCCTCAGGCGCCAAGCTCTCTCTTCAAAATCGGATCGGATCTGTTTTTGTGAAAAGTGTTGGATTCCCTTTCCTGCGCAGGGCCCTCTGTATATATAGACCTTCTTAATGGGCTGCAAATGGGCCCTGGCGCAATTAAATCGACGCGACCCGCATGAGGTGGCATGCGACCCGCGTCAGGTAGAGCTGATGTGCGCTATGAGGGTCGCGTCTGAGGTCGCGTCTGGGCTGTGATGCGACCCGCGTCAGGTGGGACGCGACTCGCGTGGGGGAAGTCAGAACTCTGCCTGTTTTCGCCTATTTCCTGCAAATCAACCACAAACTGCAGCAATACCATATTCTATTGATTTTCAATGTAAACTATGCAATTTAGTGGTCAAAAACATAAGGTCTGGTCTGAAAATAGGTCAAAATAATAGATCAAATATAGACATATCAGCTACTCCTAAGAAAACAGTAAATTTTCCATTTAGAAGGGTTTATGCAAATCCTAATTACAGTTCAGAAAGGATTAAACATGCTCTAATGCAACTATATAAATAAAAGTGCGGATATCAGGTCAAGTGGTTGACTGGTAAGAGTACGCCACGAAAGAAAAATACAGATATCCCACACCTGATAGCTGTAGGGGGAGAACGCGCTAATAGCCTCCGGGATCCACGTAATCCTCGCCTGCTCCTATACAAGCGTCAGCGGAATCGGTCCACGGATCGAACTCGGTGTAGGTCGGCTGACCTGTAATTTAGTCGTAACTTAATTAGAGTCTAAACTAAGTATTCGTAATCCTTATTACCCCGTTTGATTATTTTAACTAAGTGTTCGTATTTAATTAATTAATTACTAAGGTTCGAATCTGCTCAATTGGTTTGGTCGGTTTGACTCGATTCCGATTGAGCGTAAAATTGGTCCAAATCTAATTAAATTAATCTTAATTTAACTACTTAAAATAAAATAAAAAGTCGTTTCTTAATTAATTTAACTACAATTAAATTTAAATCCTAAGTACTTAACATTAAAGACTTAATTATTCTACTTAGTAAAATTTTGTAATCGTAATGATTCGAAAGTGTTAATATGTTGTTAATTAACAACATATGTTATTTATAAATTATTTATTTTATTTAAAACTACATTTTACTTAATCTAAATATTTAATTACTTAACTAATATTTTAAGATCCTAACTACTTAATTTATTAATTAATTAAAAATCCTAATTAATCTAAAATGTGTTGTATCTAAATTATTTAATTGAAGAATTATTTGCACATACGATCAGACTACACATTATACTTGTGTTTATATGTCATTAGAATATACATTAACATATCAAAATACTAGATAAGTATATAAGATAATTTATATTATAATTATAATATATTAGTTATACTAATTATATCTGTTTAATAATTATACATTCACGTTACAATTGTTATTTACAATTTATTTTGTTTGGAGTTTTTGAGTTGATCATTTGTCTAATTATTTAAGAACACTTGACCACTTTCATTTTTTTTTTTTTCCAATAACTATTCATAGAAGAGAAATATCAATTAAACCTCAAATAATCTTTTCTTGAATGCAAATTGTTGTTCCAAACTATTACTTACATTTTCAACATTTTAAAACCAATATTTCTATGAAATTCCCATTAGAAAAGGCTTATCATACAAATTTTTACATTCTGTCACAAATAGGTCCTTATTCAGGGACTGTTTTCTAAACTAGTTTTATTTTCTGTCACAGTTTGGTCCCTGAACCCTGTCAGATCCGAATTTTTGCACCCTAGACCCTGTTATTTACCAGAATTTACCCAGAGTTGTGCAGAATACTGAAATTTACAGCAAAGACCCTGAAATGTTGCAGAATAGCACAGAAAATGCAGAAAATGGGAAACTTACAAACAACCCCTGAATTTATCAGAATTCGGCCAGAACAACACACCAGTACACAACTGGACTGGTACCAGTTTTCGGATTAGAATTTAAATGGCTGTGCCAAGGTTATGAAAATATCAGAAAATTCAACAAAAGGAGTCAAGGCACCAGTATGAGGCATTTTTGTCTTAGTACCAGTAAAGTCAAGACAGAAACGAGGTACCTCAAACATTACCGATTCTTAAGATCAGAAAAGCAAAGGGTTCAAGGCTCAATTCAATACTCAAATTCACAATCAAGCACAAAAGGGTCGATGCCCTCACGATACCACAAAGCAACAGAAATTAGACAACCAATGAGGGTTTAGGAATTTACCGAAATCTGTTTTCTCCAAATGTTTGACGAGAGGTGGTCGGTATCAATGTTGTGATGCTCTATGACTTCAGGTCCGGCCTTCCTCCTCTTCTCGAGCACCACCAAACCATGAAGCGCCCAGCTTCGTTGCTGAAATCACAAGGAAACCCTAACGGGTTTGAAATTGGGGAAAACCGAAATTAGATAGAGAGAAAAATTTCTCAACATAATGATTGAAAGAGAGGGGGAAAGGGAAGATTAATAGAGAGAGAACCCGGGAGAGAGAAAGACACCACAGCATAGAGAGGGAAAGCGACTCCAGAGGGTACGGACTCGCGCGCGCGCACGTCGTTCGTACGGGCTCTCTGACAGTGACGAAAATTCAGCGCAAGAGCGCGTGGGAGAGAGTTTGATCGGCTCCTTTTTCTTCTCTAGGAAGAACGAAAAGAGAGGGAGTGAATGGGGTGGGGTTTTGGGGTCAGCGAGAGTGAAGAGAGGGGGTGCGGGGAGAGAAAAGGGGAAGGGTTTAGGGTTGGCTCACCGACAGAGGAAAGAATGGGAGAGAATAAAAGAAAGGAGCTGCTTTGAGATTCATGCAGTATAAAAATGAACGGTTGAGATCACTCCAAAATTTAGAAGGGAATTTAACTTGGTAATATCTAATGGATTGTTTACCTTCAATCAAATAACAACAAAATAGATTAATGAGACTCGCGTTTAATAATTAGTACAATTTCTTCAATCCGCTCATGATTTAATTTATAGTTTATTTATAACTTTACTTAATTTAATTAACATTTTATTAACATTTATATTTTTATAGATTACTTATTTCTATTATTTTTGTAAATTGTTATATTTAAGTATGAGAATCACCTTTGTAAAAATTTAATTTTATAAAGAGTCCGGGTACTATACCACTAGTGTCATTCTAAACTAAATAACACCACATCTTAAACCATTGGATCTACTTTAATATTCGTGTACAAGATAGCGCTAGAATAACACTAGTGTCTTGTACGAATATTAAAGTAGATCCAATGGTTTAAGATGTGGTATTATTTAATTTGAAATAACACTAGTGGTATAGTAGCCGGACTCTTTTATGTTTTAAATTGGTTTAATAATCAACATTATATAATTTAATTCATTTCTTAATTAGTTAAAATTTTAATTAGGTGTAATTTACGATTTGTTAGTTAATTAATAAGTTTAAAATTTTAGACTATAACACTTGTAGTTTTACCCATCATGTAGACAAAATAGCTTGGAGATGGACATCCAGTGGCCACTTTACAATACAGTCTCTTTACCACTTTCTCAATTTTAGGGGCATAATTAAAAACAAGTATACCATCTGGTGGAATATCCCTGTGCCACCTAAAATTAGGATCTTTATGTGGCTGTTAAGTACGAATAGAATTCTTACAATAAAGAATTTACAGAAACGAGGCTGGTCTGGTTCTCCACATTGTCAATTTTGCCCACACAATGAAACTACTTCCCATTTATTTCTTCAATGCAAAATGTCCCAACATATATGGTTCTGGCTCGGTAAATGTCAAAATCTGTTTATGAATTGGAGTACTTGTGCAGATATATTTGAATTCTCGTGTTCACTAGATAAAATACACCAACAAGCCTTTTTAGTTATCTATAGTGCCTTCTGCTGGACCGTATGGAAACATAGGAACGCCGTGCTCTTTCAAGGATCAGCCGGTAAGGGTATTAAATCGATTGTTGTACTCATTATCTCTGTGTTTGAATATTGGGCAGGTCATATGGATAAGAAGATCAAGGCTGCAGCCAGTGACTACTTACATGTTGACCTGGATATTATTCCCTTGAGGGTTTGGGACCCAACAGACCATCAAATGGTGCTCTACCAAAGCCCCAATAAGGAGGAGGATCCGCTAGCAGGGGATGAAGTGCCTGTGCATTCCTTCTAATGACTATCAACTATCGTATCAATTTAGGGATAGGACCATATACCCTTAGCCCCTGTTTTGGTGGCTTAGCCATATTATACTTCTCTATTTTTGTGTTTTGGTGGATTGTAAAACGTCGGGCGTATGTGTTTTGTTTTGTTTTGGCACTTAGTTTGGTCTTTTGTGTTTAGTGGTTGTGAGCAACTGCTAATATGATGTAATTAAAACTCTATGTTTCTTCAATGAAATGGGCACTTCGTTGCCTTTTATCAAAAAAAAAAATTTGAGGGAGAGTGGAAATTCGCGTGAAGAGAGTATAGAAAGGGTGGAGCAGATCAGTATTTCGAAAAGGATAAAATGCACTACAAAATTTCAAAATTTAGATCAATTTCATCAATTCACGAAGCATTTCACAAATAAGAAAGAAAGAACAAGTTGTTACCCGAGCTTTTACCAAATGGTGTGGAGATAGGGTGGAGAGAGAGTTGAAAGAGTGCAAATTCGCACAGCTTTCTGGAACCTGGTCAGTTGAGAGAGAGAAATTGATGTCTAGGATTTAAAACATTACACGGCTACATACAACACCGGTTTAAAGTTAGTCTTACATGCAACACTGATTTATTTAAAAAACCGGTGCTGAATATTTAGCACGAGTTTTTAAAAATAACCGATGCTAAATGTCTTACATACAACATAGGTTATTTATGATAAACTAGTGCTATATATTCAACACCAGTTTTTTTCAAATAAACCAGTGTTAAATGATATACAACACTGGTGTGCATCAAATCTGGTGTTATTTGACCAGTGCTGATTTAAAATTTTGTAGTAGTGATCAATGGAAACACAACATGTGCAATAGAAAATATAAACTGTAAAGTGAAAAAGATCAGGATGATTTTCGGAACTTATTACTGCATGTTTCTTACGGCTTTGTTAGTTTTAGACATTCTGTAAAAATAATACTACATATTTCTTTTTTAACTTTTAATGTTATGAATAAAACACCAGCAGCCCAAATAAGTTTCATATTATACGTTAAGGAATACAAAATTAGATAGTTCCTAGTACATGCTTTGAGACTAATTTAAATGATTTATATAGGAATATACCGTACCGGATGAGTCTATATATATATTAAGACTCGGAAACAAAAAGTATGCCAAAATTAAGTAGCTCTAATTTGATATGATGTCTGCATTGCTTGGCCCCGTTATGTTAATTTGTTCATTCTTATTTTAATTTATAGTGATATATTTTGTTGATAATAGTGTTATGTCGCTGGGTTGGCGATATTTTTTTCTTTTTTTTTGTAATATATATTATTTTTATTGTTTTAATAAAGATTATAATGAGATAAACAAAGTAATCTAGATAGAAAATTTGTTATAACAATATAATCAATAAAAAATTATCTAATAAAAAGACCAACATCCCCAACATAATTTTAAAAAACAAATATCAGAACTTTTAATATAAACAAAAAAATTGTTCCAATGCAAAAAATTAGGAGCATTTAAAAACCGATAACCAAAAACCAATAAGCTAAAAAATATATGAAGTAAAAATCAACAATACATATGAAACTAAATAGGAAAGTAAAATGAAATAAAATCAACAATTATTCCACTAAACGTGGATTAATTAGAATCACTTAACTAGACGTAGCTCTAAAGTTAGATCTTAATTAAATTTCAACCTCTCCAGGTGATTGAAGAGTTAGCCCTCGTGTGGTCCCACTGTCATTTGTCAAGTCCCATAGGTTGATTCTTGAGAGGAGTCTCTCTGGATTTTTCCGCTCCTACTCCAAGTTGTTTAGAACTAAAGGTTTGATTGTTGTCGTTGTTGTGCAGTACCGTGTGCGGTAAGGTTGTTACCATATGCAATTAGAGATCCGGAGGCAGACTGAACGTGTATCATCTGCATTAACTCAAAAGGGAATTTTTTGAGTTAATGAATCTCAACCGTCTGATTTTAAACGGAGCCAATCCGGCTCCTGCCTATAACATAGGGGGTCTTTCAATGTTAGTGCAGATCTAGTCTGCACGAATCTTAAAACAGATTAGACGATTGAGATTCATTAACTCAAAAGATTTCCTTTTTAGTTAATGCAGAGGAACGAAGTCAGGCATACTTTGCTGAGTTGCTAATTTTTCTGAATCTGCACAGGAGAAAAAGATAGAAATTGTTAGTGTTTGTGAGAAGGAGTGATTTCGCCTGGGTTTATAAAGGAAGATGAATATGAAATATGAATCAAGTGGAGTACGTAGAGTAATGGGAATATCATGGACTAACAGGCTCTATAATATGAAATATGAATTAATTAAGTGGAGGAGTTTTGAAGTACTGAGTGCTGTTTTTTTCCTGACTTCGTGTGCATTTCTCTCTCGCCCATGCCGCATGCAGTACTGAGTGCTAGCTGTCGTACGGAGTCGGCCCGAAGCAGAGAGTTTTTGAAGTGTGTATAAGTTTGGTAATATTTATTGTACTACTAATGCACACTTATCTATTTAGTTAACACATAAATATATAGTGACAACTGTAATGCATTTTTCATCAAATCAGAACGCGCATTGGCAGCTAACAAATATATGTCTTGATCATCAAAGGTTGTCTTTCGAGCCCCTTAATACATGCTTGATTAGTTTTTAATGCACACTTAAATATTATACCCGATGCAAATTTTGATTATTGCAACAATATACAATTTCTTATGCAATACTTTTTAAGTGTAATGAAAATATTAGTTCAGAATTAAGAAGCGAGAAATTGAAGATATATATATATGATATTCCATCGTTTGGACTTTTGAAATATTTAGTTTTGCCCCCTCGTTTGGACTTTTCAAACTTTCTGGGCCAGGAACTTCCTTATTACAGGCGATATTTTGAGCGGTATGTCGGGATTTTTTTTTTCTTTTTTGTTCGGCCATTTGTTATGTCGCCACATATCAACCTTTCAAGTTACATTTAGATGACAGGGTTGCAAAATGTACATCTAATATTTTTTAAAATTTCATGTTTTCAAAGATAAATAAGGAAGTATCTCATGAAAAGCAAAATTATTAGAACTTTAAATTTCTTAATATGCAATAGAGCGATCACCCATAGATTTTAATTAGCATGCATCTATCAAGAGTCTTAATTAAGGACAAAATTGGTGTAAAGAAAACTAACTTTTTTAGCGCTCAGTATTTTATATTGAGCACTCATAATAGCATCTTTCATTCCATAAGATACTTCTAAAAAAAATATACATGTATATATCTCCTAAATATATAAACTAGAATACACTAGATTTTATATATATATATATATATAAAGAGACACTTCAGCAAAAAAGAGTATCAGCAAACCGGAGATTTGGTCGCTAATAATAACTGCGCCGGTCGCAGATGGGTATCAGCTACCACATTTGTCGCAGATGGCCGGTCGCTAATACGTGGTCACTGATACTTCGTTGATGACATCACCGATCGCAGATTGACGTCATCCTGGTCGCTGATGAAGTTTCAGAGACTGATTTTTTTTTGTCGCTGATGCCGTTTACTGACATCATATTAGATCTTCAACGTCCGATTTTCGGTCGCTGATGTTTAAAATCTGGTCACTACTATCTATTTTCATCGACCAATATTTTGAATATTCATATATATATAATGTACGTACCTACATACATACATACATACATTTAGAATATTCATATATATCTATAATGTACATACTAGTATAGTACTCTTAAATAAGCTAGACAATTTAATTACGAAATCTTCATATATATTAGCATTATTATTATGGCTCTCCAAAATTGTAGCCAAATGGTTAGGAAGGTTCTACAAACTTCAACGGGCAACAGATCAACCTTCTTTATTGCATTTTAACCTGGGAATTTTATTTTTTATGTAACGCAACAATAAATTTTACTTAGGTGATACAGGAAGGAAGTATGATGTTAGTATTTGATAAATCCATATGTTGTCTAAGTCAATTAAATTCACGAAAAAATAATGTAATGTAGTTGGACCATGAAAAAGATGCTTCCTTTTGGAGTATATATGCACACTGGACTTAATGAACTTGATTTCAAAATCCAAATTTAGAAGATAATATAAGTATTAGAATATTAATTAGTCATACTTACCCAAATCCTAATATGAGATATTGGCGGACAATCAAAAAAGGATACTATCAAATGGCAGGAGATAGCCTAGGAGGTATTTTTCACATAACATGAACAAATAGAGGCTGGCAAGAGTGAACATATATCTCCTTAGTTGTTACATCATTTATAAAGTGATCTTACAAATTATGCTTTTAAAATTGTAGAGAGTACCTTAAAGATTATCCATTCAGTTCCAATAAGTTTAATTCAATGATAAAAACTCCTGATTCTGTTCTTATTTCTTATTTAATTAATTATTATATTCATTAGTTTGTTTTCCTTGTTAGATTCTGGAAAAATAGCCAATCGATATGCTCGGGAAGCTTTGTACTTGGTATTCATCTCTTTCAATACTAATTTAGTAGTGAACATGACTGATTCAGAATTGTAAAGTATCATTTTCTCAATTAGTACCAGTGTTGTAAATAACAGTATGCGCTCGTCGGACGGACAGGGTACCGCCAAGCAATTAATTGGTATACGGCTGATTAATCAGAATTATGCGGCCAATTAATCGTTTTCATTAAAATTATGTGTATATATTCATAATTTATTAAAAATATTTTTTTAACTCATCAAATTTATCAAATAATTAAACTTAATTTAACTTAGTTTTATTATTATAACACGACACTGCTTATTTCTTCATAACAACACATACATATTTTACAATTGTAAGTAACACATTTATTTAATGCAAAAATAAATTCGAAAATTAAGCTTTTTCAAATATTAATAATATATTATTTGAAAGAAATGCTAACAAGTCGGAATGCCGTCATGGAGAGCCCAACATCATCTCAAACTCAAATCCTAGAATCTCGTCAAGAAAAGAAAGAAGGAAGCACACGATTTATAACCCAAAACATACAAATCACCTTCGATCAGTGGATTTGAAAAGGATAGGTAGGGAAGAGCAGAACCAATGCATCAGGGACCACGCAAAAGCTGCTTCGTACCAGTGGCAGCAGTGAGCTCCTCAGGCCGCTGCGCACACCTTCTCCTCTGCGATCTCCTCAGGCGGTCTCCGGTGAGGCCGCGCACTCCTCCATGACTCTCTCTGTCTTCGCGATTTCACAAACCAAAAATTAGATTAGCGGGAACAAGGTTTGGCTAGCGGGTGGGATTTTAGTGTGGGGTTCCGCTCAGGAGAAGGAACTGAGGGAGTACCGTGTCAGGAGAAGGGTTTGGCGGAGAAGGGTCAGGAGAAGAGTTTGGCGGAGAAAGGGTTTGGCGAAGAGTGAATTGAAATTGAAAAGAGGGAAATGAAATTTTAGAAGGCTTTGGCGGCTGATCGGAGGAGATAAACCCGCGAAGCAAAATTTTCAGAGAAACAAAAACACTGACGGTTCTGAACTTTGTTTAGAAAAACAGCCAGCAAAAAAACGCAACACTGACGGTTCGAACTAAAACCGGTCAGAATAAGATTTCAACACTGACGGTCCGGAATAAAAACAGTCAGTGAATAAAAAATTACAAAAAAATTTACAATAAAATCAATATAAAAGGAAGTTTGGAATCTAACTGTTCATTTTCACGCGGGAAATCAACGGTCGATCTGCAGTGAAATTATTTCAAATCTATTTTAAAATGATCAAGAGAGTGCATTGAACGTAACCAACATAAAAGTTTGGAAGTTTTATTATGTATGAGCTTCGATCCAACACGAAGTGTTTATGGCCATACAATGCTTCAATTTTCGGTCAACTAGATGGATGGGTAAATAAAACCAAATTTTGATCAAATTTGGATACAAGACAATAAATGCAGTGCTCTTTAATTTAAACGGTTTCGATCGACCCACGGACGACATATTTCCGTACGTCTTCATTAACTCATGAAACAAGAATTTATGTTTCATGTTCATGCATAGAATATGTGAGTCATATATGCAACATGCATGTAATGCTATATAATTTAATGTGTTAAAAATCATTTAATTAAGCAATAAACATGTTATAACATTAATTATTGTCTAAATATTACTAATATAATTTTCATTACAAAATATTTTCTACAATTATAAACATGCTTACTCCATTTTTTTTTTTTTAGAGAGACACTATGAAGATCAAAATATTGAAATCTAACACTGAAAATTTGAATTAATTTTTTGTTTAAATTTTTTGTTATATTACTTCTTTTGATATATAATTAGCATATTATACTAAAATATGCTAGATTAATTGAAATTATGTTGAATAACACTCAATTATGTTAAATTACACTAAATTACATTACATTACGCTAAAATACGGTAAATTACGCTAAATTACAAATGAATAGGGACGATATCTTCATTGAAAAGGCGAAAAACGACGATAAAACTTCAAACGGTCATAAAACGGCGCTCGAGTGTCCGATTTCAGCAAATGACCACTTTTCGGAAAGCTTGCGAAAATGCGCATGCGTCAGTGACAGCTTAAATGTTCTCTGAAATTCAGAATCACCAAAAACCAAAGAGAAGAGCCTCAAAACTTGAGTTGAAGTTTCCGATTAAGATTTTCATTTCTATTATTCAATCCAAGTAGCTCAGTAAATTAGTTACATAATGAACTTGTATAATACCAATTTTTACTATTTTCCGAATTTTTTTACTATTTTTTATGATTCATGAAAGATGACACAAAA
Organism: Carex parvula; assembly: GCA_025461045.1. Classification (NCBI taxonomy): domain Eukaryota; kingdom Viridiplantae; phylum Streptophyta; class Magnoliopsida; order Poales; family Cyperaceae; genus Carex; species Carex parvula. The sequence continues at coordinate 486,286 of JAJGRW010000068.1, read as the reverse complement.
TCGGTCTACTTTAGCGTAATTTTGTGTAGCTTAATTAGCGTAATTTACCGTATTTCAGCATAATTAGCGAAGTTATGATAATTTAACGTAATTTAGTATAATTAAACATAAATATTTATTGTAATATAGTGTAATTCAACATAATTTCAAGTAATCTAGCGTATTTTAGTATAAATATGCTAATTATACATCAAAAAAAGTAATATAACAAATAATTTAAACAAAAATTTCAAATTTTCAGAGTTAGGTTTCAATATTTTGATCTTCATAGTCTCTCTAAAAAAAAAAAAAAAAATAATAATAATAATAATTATTGCTCAACACCGACTGTTTTTTACAAAAACAGTCGGTGTAGGGTATCACCAACACCGACTGTTTTTTACAAAAAACAGTCGGTGTAGGGTATGAGCAACACCGACTGTTTTTTAAAAAAACAGTCAGTGTTGGTGACTGCTCAACACCGACTGTTTTTTAAAAAAAACAGTCGGTGTTGGTTCACTGACGGTTTTTTGTAATAGAACAGTCAGTGTTGAGGTTCTTCTTATTTACGATTTTACCAGCAGTCTCTACACCGACTGTTACATATTAAAACAGTCGGTGGTTGAGGGTCGGTGAAGGGGTTTTTTGTACTAGTGAAATTATATTACATTTTGGGCTGGTAATATTAACATTGGCAAATGAGTGTATGATTGGATAATTGCATCTTAATTAATCCATAAAAATTTCTTACATTTTTTCCGTACTTCACCACTATGAAATTTGTTCAAAATATTTACAAGGACGTGGTCCAAATTCAACATTGAACCGTGCTAGTAAACCCTTTATTTGGAGAGCGGGAGAGCACCATTTTTTAGGGATAGAAAAAATGCTAAAATAAAATCTTAGTCTCTAACAAGAGTTGACAACAAATAAAACACATATACTTTTGTTTTTTATGTCAGTAATGAAAACTAATGTAGGAAATAGATGAAATACTTCTTTGTTTATCCGAATAGTATCTATTTTTTTTAGAAAGATGTTGATGCAAAGATGTTATAAGATAATTAATGTGAAATAATATTTAAATAAAGAATTAAGATGTACAAGTAGTGAAAAGATATGAATATAACAGTAAGAGATATTATTAAAGATAAACTAACCTGCCGAATGAAATAGTGATAGATACGATGACAGGAGGGTAAAGATGAATTGATTGTAATAATTTAACGTGAATGGGGAAGTAGATGCGGCAGAGAAACAGAGGTACAAAATTGGGTGCGGCAGGAAAATGAAATAAAGATGAAGGTTTTCGGTAATTAAAGGGGAGAGTGATTTGGCAGAGAGATTAATTTTGGGCTGAGAATTAATTAATGAAATATTGACTGCAGAGGTTGAGAGTTAATTAAGGAAATATGGGCTGCAGAAAATTGATTGGGCCGAGACTTCTTTTGATCCGTTAATTTAAATATCTATTTAATTCATCTTTATCATATTTATATTTTTACATAATGTTGAAAGAAGAGTTTGTCTACAGTGCAGCAAAGTTATTTTGGCTATAGTACAGTAATTAAATCCTGACCTTTAATCAGATGTCTCCAAATTTAAGTTGATTAGGGATAGAATAGTCTTTTTTTTTTCCTGCTCCGTTATCTCTGTTTTCATTACGTTGCATCTCTTTCTAGATGCTCTCTCTTTCTCATTTCCGCTCAGTACCTTTCTCCTCCCCAAGCATGACCTCTCAGCAGCCCGGCCTTCTTCTGCCCCCGCTCTCCCTCTCTCCAGACCTTCTTCTTCTCCCCCTGCCCGCGCTTCTCCTTCCTACCTCCTTCCAACGCTGGATAGGTATTGTATAGGAGTTATGCTCTCATTACTGTATAGGGGGAGTTATGCTCTCATTGAGAGTTGTAAGGCTATATAGGTAGCATCAAATTGACAGTCACTGTCAATTGTTTCAAAAAAAAAAGATAAAATTGCTTTAAGGAAAAATTTGATTAATGATAAAATTGTACTTATTGTACCAACAGCTAGCATACCTGCTCCAAGGACCATACCAGAAAATATCAAAAAAAAGTAATTGCATTTTTATTTTTTCAATAATATAGTTTATTAATGTGCATTATGATGAGATGTTTGCTTGATAAAACTACAAGCCTGATTAATAAGAGAAAATATTTAGGAGCAAAATTGTTCAGTTTTATGGTATTTCAAGTTTTATAATATTTGCAATTTTGCATATCCACATATGTTAAACAGAAAATATTGTTTTGAAAACACTATGTACCCTTTGCACAGGTAGTAGTACTGTGTGCATAAATTGAATTAACAAAATGTACAAGCTAAATTACCAGCACTTGACAGTAGTTGTAAATTGTACCAACAGTGGTGGCACTGTACCTACAGTGGTTATGAGTTTGACCATGCAACTCTTACAATTTTGATATAAATTAATTTGTTCAATTTCCTTTTATTCATTAATTTATCCATTATTTTTATTTCGTGTTTTCCTTTGAATGGTACGCAATTGAATGGTTGCAAAAAATGCACCAAAAAATTATCACTACAAGAACAAAACGCTACATAAAACTATATTACGTTAGAACTAAGAAGTGTCTATTACAACAACAAAAAGCAATGACATGTAACAAAAACCAATCTCCAAAACACTCAACAAACCTTAACAAAGAAAATTCCAAAAATACCCTTAGCAAACCTTAACATAATACAACAACAATACATTCATCAACACTAAAATGCCTCTCATATATCTTCCATGAATTCCATGAACTGTATAGGAAACATAAATGCCTCTCAGCTCTAGTGTGTGAAAAATCAACCTCTTGTCATCTTGATAAATATACACTGTACATATTCTTTCATCAGCTCATAGCTCCTGTAAGAATTAGAAAAAACTATATTTCAAAAATTAAATCAAATTTCAACACTCTATCACATGGATTAAAGCAAGCTACATGAGCAAAATTGAATTTCTACGAGTTACAGAAGTGAATATTTAATTGGCAAACAAAGCTGATTTTCCTAGATATATATACAACATGCCATTAGCATAGCAGGTATCGACATGATGATTAGCAAAGTACCAGCCTGGTACACACAAATCAAATGGTTTTTTTATACTTATTCAAACCTAACCTTTTACAATTATTGGCATCAGCTACAACAATTATATGAAAGCTCCTCACAAGTCTTAGCAATAACCAACCTGAAACAAAAGAGTTACAATTAAGAAATTACTACTAAACCCAAAGCAGCTAATACTCAAAAGCAGAATTTCAGCCTCATGTTCAAGATGATACAAGTAATAAACACTATGAAAAAAATATCCATGTAGGTAAATACGCACCTAATATGTTGAAAATAGAAACAAATCAAGGAATTGATCTCAGAGCACTCATCATATATCAAGTGGCTAATATTAAATCAAGTGTACTAAACTATTTGTATCTGTCCATATCACTAGAATTATAAATCAACCGGTAAATTGGTACACGTATACCATGACACCCAAATATAGCAATTAGGCCGACTAGTTAAATAGCCAAATGTATAAATAGGAGTCGATGAATGTGTAAAAAATATAACTGAAAAATATCAATAGTAGCAATGAAATACTTATTCTACAAATTCTATCTCAAAATTCAACATAATAGCTAATAATTGAAACTGATAAGCCTAAATTTACCATTTTTGTAAATAAAATAAGGATTCTGATCATAAAAATTTGCAATGGCAATCAACATCTTTCGGCTTTGTTTGCAAATTACACGCAACATTAAAATTCTAAAACCAAGTTAGGTACAAGACAGAATGACTAATTAAAGACAACAATTACTTCAGTATTAATAGTTCATGTAAAATCAGAATACAACATCTCTAATATTGGCTTGGCTTAATTTTATTTCAATTCTAAATATACAAGTAATTGACCTATCACAGAAAGTGTGTCAATCTGAACACTAAGCACGAAATTAAGTGTGTCAATTTGAACACTATATACAATTCATGAAAAGCTAGAAAATAGAACTCATCTTAATCAGGAGCAAAGAAAGTGTGTCAATTGAATACTATATACAATTCATGAAAAGCTAAGAAATAGAACTCATCTTAATCAGGAATAAAGAATTGCAGATTTTTCCATGACGTCGCCTCTTTTTGTTAGCTTTTGACTGAATCGACAACCTGAAAGAACCAAAATAGAAAAAAATACCCAAAGTTAAAATTATCCAAGAATGGCAGCTTTATTTTCTTTCTTCACTTTCGCTTGTGTGCCAGCAAGATTAAATATAGCTTCTGACGGAGGAGGGTCGTGACTCACGAGGGATGGAAGAATCACACGGGAGATGGAGCAGGAGATAAGAGGTTTTAGGGAACAATTGAGAAGGCCGAGGCTGCGTCTGAGAAATGGGAGTGAATCTGAGCTCAAGAGGCGGTTGAAGCGGCGAGAGACGAGAGCAGGGAAGGAAGGGAGGAGGTGGGGAGACGGGAGAGGCACTCCAAGAGGAGATCATCTGGCAAGGCGGAGATGGCGGTGGCAGGGGTGGGGATGAGGGTGGAAATGAAGCGGAGAGGGAGAAGCGGAGGAGAGGAGCAGGAGATGTAGACGGAGGGTAAACGGAGAGTAAGAAAGAGAAGAAATAGACGGACTATTTTACCCTTCCAAAAAACATTTCCGTTTAATTTAACGTCAGATAGGAAATAGTCTATCTAATCCGAACCATTCAACAGACAAAATTAACGATTGTGATTTAGTTTAATTTTGCTGTACTATAGCCAAACTAACTCTACTGTACTATAGACAAACCCTTAAAAGAAACCTCTGGGGGTAACAATATTTTTAGTGGGATACACTCAGAGTCTATCATTGCTTCATAGTTCATATCCTGTACGAATAACTCCACCTTCTTTTATATTTTTCTACTAGGTTCAGAAAACAGTGGGCTCAATGAAAGTAAAACATTCTCCTCTAATTCGTACAAACTGTTGTTTTGTTGACGAATAGTACATCTCGCTTAACTTAATTAGCATTCATGCAATCAAGTCTGGTACGGGTTAGCAACTTAGTTCCAACTACCAAACCTCGATACTCCAGTTTGGATTCAAACATACATTTCATTTGGATTTGCTCCCGAAAAATAAGGCGAATGGGGAGGATGGGAAGAAAGAGTGAGAAAATAGTATGTTAACCTTGCTACCATGTTTTAATTTCAGGAGGTAATGGAGGAAAAATGGAGATAAACTCTATTAATTTCTTTAAGATCTGTTTCCTGTTAATTTGGAGGGTAACAATTAACAAACTAACATCGTCCTTATTTTGTTCACATTCTCTTCCCTTTCCTTTTCTCCTGAGCTTTGGAGCAGACCATGGATGGGCCATTCCTTTTTTTTTTTTTAGTTATTACGATAAGTAATGGCTGTAACACGAAGATCCATTTCAAAGTTTCATATGATGTGAACTTTTAGTTTTTTCACCGCTTCTTTTGTATATGTCTCCAAACTTTCAATGGTTAATTTTTCCAATAGCCTTTAAATAGAATGAAATTGTATAATTTACCAGTTACCATGAGTTCTCTTACAGTGAATTTTAGTTTATATTCTGGACATGATTAGATGGCACTATAAATACATCATGAACTGTCACTTTGTCAAGCATGTTGGAATACACATGTAAAAGGCGCCACAATCAATCCAGGAGCTCACTTATGCTCCACCAGGGGGTTAGGTTAATTAGCTAGATTTATTTCCTTTTTAAGAGATATTGTATTAAAGAGAAAATATTACAAAATATATAAGAGAATATATAAATAGTTGTAATTAGGAGATGTGTGAGCTGTATGTGGCGGCTATAACAAGGGCAACAGATCAAAAATATTAAGTTGCGTTTGTATCAAACAGCATCCTGTAACCTAATCGGAAATAAAAACAAAAGAGTATCTTTGTTCTTCTCAAAGTTGTTAGCTTGACTCAAAATTATCAAATCAGCTTCACAAGATATGGGGTTGCTGGCATCTTGTCATCTGGGTTTCTTAATACTGTCTATTATTTAACTATCTTTTGTGCTTGCGCTGGGAGGGTTTTGTAAATTGTATAAATCTTATCTGGCGCCGATTGTTGTGTTGAGATCTGGCACTTCATGGAGAAGAAGGTGGTGCCGGGATCATTGTGTTATTTCTATATTATATATGCCTGTTTACATGCATGCCCTAATGTACAAAAAAGGTACAAGTAATGGTATAAAATTGCCTTACCGCCTAGCTGTTATGTATGACGAGTGAAATACATCAATGAAGCATTTGATTTTCAGGCACTGTTATGTATCTGTATCAAGTGTTTGTTTCTTTCCGGTTTCAGTGCTGTGCTGAGGTAATGAGTTAACAAGAAACTGAGGAAAGCGTTGCAAAGAAAGTGACTCTTATTTGGGCCTTTGACCGGCCCACCAATGGGTGCAGCCGCGTCCGTTATCGTTTGTCACACTTCTTTTAACTCTTTAAAATTTCATGAAGAGAAAATCAATATCCAACTGAAATATATACCGAAATTGAACAGGTAGCATGCAGTTAAGAACTACAAGCTTCTGATAACTAGAAATATTAATGCTAGAATGGGAGCGATAATGTATTTATATTTGGAACGTGAACGCATGGGCTATTATGTTTTTTATTATCTGCTGTATATACCATATATATGTTTCTATATGATAATAATATAGAAGCCCATTCGTTTAATACATATCCATATGGTAAATTGGGCCTAACTCACACACAAAGTTCACGTTTTGGGGAAATACAATCATGCGCTCTTGGTCCAAAATGGTATCGTTTTCAAATTATTCATCAATCTGTACGGCTATCAAAAGCCAACGTAGATTCGTTATGGATCATGGAAAATGTAAAAGCTGGGTTCTCATGAAAATTCAAGTTCGAGGCATGCCAAAATTGCTACCCATGTGGTGGGAAATCTATATACTAAAATATAAAAAGTATGAATCCGATTGTCGAATTCCATTAATTAGCAGTTTTGTCATGGATGACTCATTTCTCCATATGATATATAGAAATTTTACATTAGCAATTTTGCAACCTTTTTTTTAAATTTAAACTTGCAACTGTATTAACTCAAAAGTAACATGAATTGTACAAAAATAAGTTTCTAAAATAAATTATGTCATTGGAGGAAGCCAACATATCATCTTATTTTCTGATTATATTTTTCTTGTAAGAGGTTAGCATCTCTCTCTTGCAGCAGCTTAGTTTTGGGAGCATAATTGGTAAATGGTATTGCATACTTGATTCAATAGAGCTTAAATATAATGTTTCTTCCATTCTAGTTTATAATTTGATAGAACCTTATTTAAGGTTGAAATCTCTTTAAGAATTACTATATTACATGTTTAGACTGCTCTAATGATCTGGTACATGCAGATGCTTAGATCAGAGAACCCGCAAAACAAATATATTCACTGAATCAAGAAGAGACAAGAAGAGATGAGAAAACAGGAACGGACTTTGAATTTTTTTCTTGTGTAATCTAGGTGGGGCTGCTTTCTCTTATGGATGTCAATTTATTCCAGTTTCATTCTTGGACTATATTTGGTCACATCTCCAACTGTTGAACCTGTGATTTTGTTCAACTAATATGCTTTTTCTGGCGATATTGGGACTTGCCTACTAAGTTATTCCTATAGTATACGTTGATAGCTGTAGTGACCCAATGTATTTTTCCCTTTGTTGCAGACATGTACAATTGATCGATGAGTTGATGGCTGTGAGGACTGCCACTAGAGCCTCCATTTATTTTAATTTTACAGAACTGGAAAGAGACGGGTTTAATGCGAGGTCTTTTAATTTTAAAAAATAAGAGTTTTAGTTCTTTAGTTTTATGACTCAATTTTATATTTCTAGTTATGTAACTTGTTGTAAGACTCTTATTTAATTAATATAATATGCCTACAGGTTTCCATAAAAAAAAAATACGGAATAGAGACTTTAGATCTCAGTGATTCTACCAAACGTAAATTAATTTCAACTCAGTTATTAACTAGGCATAACTCTAAAGTTTGACCTCTAAATTTAAACCACATCTTTAGATAGTTTAAGAGTTATAGTCCTCCAGTGGTCCCAATGTCATTGACTATCCAATTTTTTTTTTCCTTTCTCTTCTTTGGCAAATATTAATTATTTTATAGCTTAGACAGTGAGATGACTTTAATTACACATAAACCAAAAATGAATAGTTTAGATTGAAATAACCCACTTAGTACTCCAAAATTTTAGGCCTCATCCAAAGTCTATGCAATAACTTGAGTGATCAGTCTACTATACGCCTAAAATTTGTGCCACATAAAATCTGAAAATTATTTTTTCTTTAAGAGCCACGCACACCAAATGACATGCATTTTCTGACCATGAAAACCAAATAAGTAGTCAAGGAGGCCATATTTTTTTTTTCCTCCTAGGCTCCTAGCTACTTAATTTGTTATTTGTAAATAAACATATAATAGAAACTATAAATTTCAGCAAATCGAAGGGTGATAAAACAGGACACTTTTTATTTCGTTAATTAATTAAGAAATGCTGCTACATTCTGAAAATAAAAAAATTAAAAAATAATTGTAAAACTTTCAATACTTTAAAAAAAATGGTTTGCCATTGAAAAAAAAAATCACAAATTATGAAAAAAAGTTTATATAATCGTATAATTATACAAAAATAACAATTAACAAATAATACAAAAATTCAACGGATATATAACATTAACATATTATTATAGTTTTATATTTTTGTTAATTTCTCACAAAAATTATAAAATCGTGTTTTTCATATTTTAATTATAATTTGCATAAAGGTTTGTTTTATATATCTTTTAAGTAATTTTTTTCAGGAGAATCAACATTTTCAAATGAAGTTAGCATAAGAGTTGCATAATATAATGCTCACCAAAGGGCATCATCTTTAGTGGCTCGCTGTTAGGTGTGCCCAAAACTTTGTCATGAGCCCGCAACAACAATCAGCTCAAGTATATGCCAGGATGCAGCAGCAACAACCAGTTTGAGGATGTGGTTGCAACCGCAAGTGATGACACCGTCACAAGGTCAGGGACTGATCCCGCCAAGCTGGCCGAATGTTGCCTCCAGATCACTAGGTGAAACCACCACAAGGGAAGGACCAGAAGGTCGATCGGGAAGTGATGCAGAAGGAGGATATACAGGAGATGATGCGTCGGAGCAAGAACCCTAAATAGTAGACCATTTAGTAGATCAGACCATGCATTAAATTTGACTGATGTTAAACAATCTTAGCATTCTGGTTTTTAATGTCACATTTTAGATGATGTTAAACAATTTAATGATTTAGTTGCTGGCGCTGGATGGGTGCATTTGTTTTCATTAAGTAAAATTTATGGTTAAACCAATACATACCAATTAAAAGATGCATGCAAATATAAAGTACCAGATTTCTATTAAAACCTGCATTATGTTAAGCACTAGTTTGTCCTTGTACTTAAAACGAGCTTTAGTTTAATTCTTTTTTTTTTTCAAATTAGATCTATCAGTTCTCAAATTAAAGTGATTTACTCTGATTTAATTGCTGGAGCTGGACTGGATGGGTCAATTATCATAATCTCTCAGGAAGGCTTCTCCCTCCATACCCTTTCTCCCCTCGGATTTAGGCTTGTATAAGCAATTACTTTCTTAATTTTTTACTTTTTTGTTGAATTTTTTATTGTTCAACATCTAAGTTGCATTCTCTTTTACTTTATCTCTCTATTTTTCTTTATGCTTTCCTCTAAGTAAACAGATTCGTTATCTCTCTCTTCTTCTTTTTATGCTTTATCTCTCTCTTATACTTTTTATGCTTTATCTCTATCTTCTTCTTTTTTCTTTATACTTTATCTCTCTCTTCTTCTTTTTATGCTTTGCTCAAAGGTTTGGCTAAATTGGACTCTAATTGGTGCAATAATGGTTCGATACTTGTCATTTTTGTAAAAAATAAATAAAAAATCAACCCTTTTTTTATATTTTTTTAGTTACTTAAAATAAAAAAATTCTTCCTTCTATAAACCATTATCTTTTGGTTTATATTATGATTATTTTTCATCGATACCTCTATAATTTATTCACGGACAGTACATAATAAACAAGGGTTGCTTGCAAGTTTTAAAAATTAATCTTTTTTGTTTTGTTTTTTTCTTCATAGTCCAATACATCTATTTGTTTGCTGAAACTTTATACTTACATTAGATAGCTCTAGCTCGCTAGATAATCTCAATTTAAGTGATATATATATAAACCTCAACAGAACGCAAGCATGGTAAGTTGACAATGTATTCCAAATCGAATGAATCTCAATTTCAGCAAACAGTATACATACATCAGCTAAAGATAAGTATATATACTTACATTTGATTGCTGAAACTGTATACTTACATCAGAGATAAGGACAAATAGCAAGGCATTAAAGTTTACACATTTATATACTACCAACTTTCCTTCACCATGATGTCTTCTGATAAGTAACATAGAATCTTAATTTCCACCTCATAACCTTCCATATATAGCCACTTTGGGGATTGTTTTTGAATTTATTCCACTCAGAACCACTTTTCATTTCTCCTTGGATTGCAATTTTCGTCAAGAAACGCCATTTTACACCTGATTTTTAGCTTGTGTATAATTGTTGTCATCAAGAATATATTTTGGAAGGGTTTTCCATTTCATAATCAATTAATGCCATCGTATGTAAATCAATTTAATTCCATAAACTGTAAAGTGTGTATTTGGTATTACTTTGCATTAGAAAAACATTTGATAATAATATTTGATAATAATTATTTTCCATATATATAAAACCAGGGTATTGTCTTTGTGGAATAAGAAAAACATTTGATCATAATAATTATCCAGTTTTCAATTCTACCTAAATATTGTCATTCCTTTTCTTTTCTTTACTTTGCATTAGAAACAATGTCAATCTCAATGACATGCTATTCCAATAAATAACCATAATTCAATAATAATGCTAGGATCAAATATTACTCATAATTTTCGTTCAGTGGTACTCATTATTTTTCTGAATTATTATTTGTACATAAACATATACGTACAATAGAAGCTATAAAATTCAGCAAACCAAAGGGTAATAAATTAGAATTTTTTATTTCGTTAATTAATTAAGAAATTCTGCAGCATTAAGAACAAAAAAAATAAAAAATTTGAAACATTGAATACGTTAAAAAATGGTTTGACATATTAAAAAAATTCACAAATAATAAAAAAATAATATAATTGTATAATTATACAAAAATAACAATTAACAATTAAAAAATTAAAAAATTCTATGGATCTATAAAATTGACATATTGTTATAGTTTTTTGTTGTTGTTAATATTTCTCACAAACATTACAAAATCGAGTTTTGCATAATTTAATTATAATCTGCATAAAGGTTTGCTTGATATATCTTTCAAATAACATTAATTCTTCAGGAATATCAACATATTCAAAGGAAGTTGGCATAAGAGTTGCATAATATAATATTGCTCACCTCTCAATATTTCCACAAGTAATTAAAAACATTCGTTATTATTCATTAATTTAATTTGTCGCAAAAGTTTCCTAACATACAAAATAGATACTGCAAATCCTTTCCATATTTGAGAAACTTCTAATTTGAAATAAAAATCAGTAATACCGAAATAATGTGAGGCACTTCATAGTACATAAATAATATTTTTGTTGCTTTTATAAATAGACATGGTTGTGTGTTATGTACATGTTATGCCACATAGAACAGGCATGCTTAGCTTTTTATTTATTCCGTGTAAGAAAGGAAACATCAAAAGGTCCACTTTCAATCATAAGAAAGAAATTACAACAAAAAGCAGCATTTTGTTGTTACACTACTCATTTTACAATCTAGCTATAGCTAGATACATATATTATTGTACGTACCCTGATAACCAAAGCATGGAAAAAGTATATACAAGAATTAGAGTATGAAGATCAACCCGGCCAGCACGTACAAATGCCATCAAATTTTCATATATATATTCCTCTCTCATCGTCTGTGAAAAGAATAACAGTACAGAAAACAAAAGAAATTGAATGGAACATGTACGTATTTATGGTACACGAAGCATTCATAAGACATGCACCCTGCACCATATATATTACAAATAGTAGACGTTTCTCACAAAAAAAAAAAAAAAAAGTGAAAAGAAATAGTAAGTGGTCACTGATATATCATAGATATTACATTGCACTTGACCAATTAAATCAATAATATTACCATCTTTCAACTGTCACATGTTGTAGCTCAGGAGGCAGGTGCACCTTGATTTGGTAATGTGCATGGAGGTATGTAAGCTTTGGCATCACCCCCTGTGCCACCGTCAAATCCTTGATGCTCGAATTAGAACCCACTTTCAAGTATTGTAGAACAGGGAATCCTTGTGGACAGATTATTGGACCCTCCCAATCGCGACTAGTGAATGCATGGTATCCCAAGAAAAGTTTTTTTAGGCCATTCAACTTTCCAAGCTCTGGCATTGGATTATGATTAAGGAGGGACCATTCAAGTGTGAGTTTAACAAGGTGTGGTGGAAGCAAGCTCGCCTCTATGTGGACATTCTCAGGCCACTTTCCATTCAATGATAAGGATTGCAAATTCTGATAATTTGGAAGTGTTTTTGGGTAAACAATATCCATCGGGAGAGAGTTATCTGCAGCGATCCCTAGGGAGACCAAAAAAGGCAACGTTTGAAGTAGATTGGTTATTGAAACCCATTCTTCACATTCATTTCTAATACCTAAGTTACGTATGTTGGGCAACTTCGCATTACATGCTCTCTTAACTGTTACCCACTTCAGGGTCTGTAGATTGCTCATTAGGATATCTTTTGATGTTGGTCCATCAAAAAAATTCCTGTAGTCAACCAGTACATGCATCAATGTACCAATTGTCCATAAGGCATCACATGGCAGGCTACAGTTAGACCCTCGCACATCCAGAGTTTCGAGTCTCTTCATACGGTGAAAAGAAAATGTGGAGAGGTCAATATCGCAACCTCTAAGCCCCAAGTATTTCAGGTGAATCAACTCATCTAATAATTTTAATTCATATTCGAACTTCTCGACACCCACAATTTCTAGAACTTTAAGTAACCTAAAGCTAGAGCAATGTAAGCTCATTTCACAATATCCAGCATCAAACAACATTAAAGATCGGGTATTTGGACCTACATATTTTATGAATCGTGAATTCTTCTCTTGGGCTTGAAGTGAAGCACGTCGGATTATTCTGTTGGGTTGCTTGTCATCTGATGCTTGTGAGAAAACAACGATAAAGTTTTCATGCTCGGCTTCATGCATTGCCAAGTCGCGGAGAATATCATGCACTTTGAAGTGCTTGATTAAACCATTCGCGGATTGGCTTAATACTTGAACCATACTCCTGAATTAATTTTGGTGGATAAACAAGTCAAGAAATACTGAAAGTATTTTAGTCATAATAATAATGGTTTATATATCCTAACTAGACTATTATTAGTTCCTTTATAAATTGGAAGATATAATCATTTATGCTGATTGTTAAAATGAAGAGAAATTAAAATATGCATATAATGAAATTTGTACATAATTCTAAGAAAAATAAGTTCTGTTTGCTCTAGATTATAAGAGAAATATTTTAATGTACATATATGTTGGTTGTAATTTCAGAATAATATATATCTCAAAATTAAAACTATTTTTATTAAATCCTAATCCCTCACTCAAAATTATAATTTAATTTGCACCATCAATCTCCTAAAAATTTTGATATTATTCTTAGTATCAAAACCATGGCTCAAAAAATCGGAATCGGAATCGGAATCGGATTTTTGACCGCCGAGTCAGAATCGGATGAATCGGCCGGAATCGGAAGAATCGGATCGGTAACTCGGGTACTTTTGGCAGAAGCCTTGTTTTGTAGCCAAAAAATAAGAAAAAATTGATAAAAATAATTTGTAAAAAAACTATGTTAATTAAGTGTTATATTTCAAAATTTTAAAACATGATTTAATTATTAAGTTGATCATTTCGCATAATTAAAATTTTTATTAGATTAATGAACGATCAGATTTATCTGAGTAACATAAAATGAATCTAAAATTTAGAAATATAAACGAATCAAATTCGTACATTAAAAATTGGAGGTTAAAAACATAAGATAAAATATAGCACCATAAATAAAGTGTAAATATTGGATAAATCTAAAATTCGTTGACTTCTGTAGAGTCACATGTAAGAAAAAACAAAAGATGAAAAGAAGAATCAAGTAACGCACTAATAATTGTCTGAGGGCTTATCAGAAAAAATTTGGACTTTTTTGTGATAAATTAATACATGAGGGCCTTTCACTAAACCATTTGAATATTATTCCCCTGTCGCTGCCTCGGAAGATTCCTTCCTCTCTTTCAATTGATGAAAGGAGGGATTTAAACCATTTGAATAAAAATTTTGGGTCCGGCACCGAATTCTCATCCTCTGAGATATCTCATATTTTGCATGACTTGTTGAAAAATCAAAACAGTTCAAATAAGTTCTGCACGAATCTCAAAGCTCAAAACTTGTTGAAAAATCTCCTTTTCTCTTCCCGTGTTTCACCGACAGTGGACCCCACGCACCTCTCTTCCTTCTCTTCCTTCTCTTTTTCCCTTCTCTCCCGTTCGCGCAAGAAACAGGAAGCACAGTCCCTTCTCTCCCGTTCGCTCAGTCCCTTCTCTTCCTTCTCTTTTTCCCTTCTCTCCCGTTCGCGCAAGAAACGGCAGAGCACAGCCCAGGTTAGTTAGAAATCGGAATTTTTTGAAATGAAATCGGCTCAAATCGGCTTGACTCGGCTGACTCGGCGGGAAAAATCGGAAACTCGGCCGATTCGGCACTGTTCATCCGAGTTTTTCTGAGAAACTCGCACAGGCGCCAGAATCGGGTAAAACTCGGCCCGGTCCCGTCCGATTCCGAGTTGAATCGGCCGATTTGACTCGGAATCGGCCGATTTTTCGAACCATGAAAACCTATCTACTATTTTTGACAACACTAGTGAAATATACCTATTGAAAAGAAGCTTCTGTTCACACTTATCTTAAACAAATGAGAAATGCACTTGGTAGAAGGATTTCTAGAAAGAAGCAATTTATTAGAGAAGAAATCATTAAACTAGAAAGAAGTGTATGATACATGTGAAAAATGGTAAAGGAACTTATACTCTTTTGATATCTGAATGGATCTTGCAATAAAGATGTTAATAAGGACTCGTAGCTTATCAAGTATACCTGAAGTGTGATCAATGGAGCAGTAAATTTGTGACTAAAATGTTTGCAATAATATTGTATATTTGCCGGATAAAAAATAAGTAAAAAATATAACCTTTTGGAAAGTTTCTCAAGGCAGTCCTCAGCCATTATCTCCATTGTTGGCCTGCCCTCGAGTGGTATGAACCCCTCTGCTACCCACATTTTGGTCAGACATTTTGCAGAAATCACATAGTCTTCAGGAAAAAAAGCAAGATATTGGAAGCATGCTTTGAGATAATATGGCATATCTTCATAGCTCATTGCTAAGATTCGCATGCTATCCTTGCTGTCTGAGTACCAATTCATTGTTTGCAACACCCTTTCCCACGCTAGGTAGGATGGTTCTTTAGTTGATAGGATACCACCTAATACTACCAAAGACAAAGGTAACCCCTTACATTTCTTGGATAGTTTGTGTGCAACCTCAAGGAGATCGATAGGGCATTTTTCAGCTGGTTCTTGATAAGGGAGAGCTTTTTTGAGAAGGAGATCTAGGCTTTTCCTATCATCTAACAAGTTGAGTTTATAGGGTATCATTTGGGAGTCGGCTGATGTAGCAACTTCAATAGACCTGCTAGTTATCAGGATACGACTACCGTTCTTGATATCAGGTAATGCATCTCTCAATTGATACCACAGATCGTCCTTCCACACATCATCTAGAATAATCAGATATCTTTGTTACTTAAAAAACTTTTGAGCTCTATGATTAAATCTCCGACAGCTTGGTTCTCCCGTACAGAATCTTTGGACTGGTGTAGCATCTTTCTCAAAAGATCAATTAGACTGAACTTCTGAGAGATTGATAGCATTATATGATAGTCGAAATTTGCCCTGGCACTGATTAGACAAACAAACAATATTTATTATTAGATAATGATTTGTAGCACGGGTTTTGAACAATTGTGATCGCATGAATTATGTACTACTATGACGTCAGCAATTATTCAACAGTTGAGCTGCGATGATCAACTACTAAATCTTCAAAAGCATAATTTATAACGGTAGTACCAGTTGATCGATTCTATCGATAGCAACTTAGACTAAATTTTTTTATTGATCTAGTTATTTATCTCATTAAAACATAGTTGAAAAAAAGGAAAATCTGTACTTGCCTTTTGTATACCATATGTGCCAGGGTAGTCTTTCCTAGACCGCCGGTACCCACGATGGTTATGACTGCTCGCCTTGGGGTTTGATCAGGATGCAGCAACTTCAAAATGTTGTTCTTGTCAGCTTGCATGCCTACAACTTCAGTTTCGTCGACTTCTTGATAAGTAGCTCTTCGAAGAGGCATTATGACATCATCCTCTCCCTTGTTGTCTTGCAGGTCACTGATTCCATAGGCAACCCTGCTCTTAGATATCTCTTCCAGTACATTTTGAATTTCATCGAGCTCATTGGCAAGATTGTGGCGGAAATACAGCTCCTTAGGCTTGTTGCACAGCTTCTTAAGTTTTTGTAAAAAGCTGGCATCTCTATATCCAACTTTGAGTAGGAAGGTGTCGGTTGCGTCCTCGATGCGATAGGCCACATCTCTTAGCTCATTCAACCAGTTCTGCACCCTTGCGTCTCCTTTTCGTTTTGAATCTGCATCTTGCAGGCAGCA
This sequence comes from Carex parvula, assembly GCA_025461045.1. Lineage (NCBI taxonomy): Eukaryota > Viridiplantae > Streptophyta > Magnoliopsida > Poales > Cyperaceae > Carex > Carex parvula. The sequence goes on along the minus strand of JAJGRW010000068.1, from coordinate 469,353 downwards.
CTTAATTCGGGTTAGCTCACGCTGCACCCGTTCCACTTTCTTCCCAACCCCACCCAAGACCCGTGCTTCTTTCGCTATGACATCAGCAAGCTTCTTTAGTACAAACTCCACAACCACCTCTGCCATTTCTGTTTCGCTCGCTCTCTCTTTTGAAATTAATGTGCACCAGTGTTAGTGGATATTATTAGCTAGTGCCAATTAGATGGTATCATTATATAGGCAAGCAGGCTGGAAAGCAAACTGATGTTTAGTCTAATTTGATTTCTTTTCGTAAGTTAACCATGCTGCTACCGCTAAGTGATTCTTAAATAAGTAAACAAATGCTTGAAGTGAATCACGTAATTGATCGGTGGAGTAAGAGATAAACTTGCTAGTAATTAATAATTTAATATTAATAACTTGTATTTCACTACAAATGTCACTTTCGCGTGTGGACCACGATACGGACCAATGTTCCCCACCAGAGTAATTAATAATTTAAGATTCGTATTTAAAGAAGGTGAGAGACAGCAAGTAACCCTTTAAAGGGATAAAGAATACAGCTGCTATATATTAAGCAAGAAATTTGTGTCAATAAAGGATGTTCTAAATATCTTATAGTTGTCAATAAAGGAGGTAAATAAAGGAGATACTTGACTTAAAGAGTTTAAGTTAGAAGCTTTGATTCCGTCTAGGCGATTTGAAAATTCTAATAAATAACAGCTATAATTGAAAATTATTTAACTTTTTTCCACCCGATCTATTTCTAGAAAACTGCAAGTAGTAGGTGCAGAATTTTCTAATATTTACACGTAATCATTGAAGAAAAATTTAACGTTCCTTTTGCAAATAGTAGTGGAGAATTTACTAATATTTATACTTAATTATTGAAGAAAAATTTGACTTCCTTTTTGCAAATAGTTGTAGGTTGAAAATTTACTAATATTTATACCTAATCAATGAAGAAAAATTTAACCTACTTTTTGCAAATAGTAGTAGATGAGAATTTACTAATATTTATATGTAATCATTCAAGAAAAAAATAACCTCTTTTTTGCAAATAGTTGTCGGTGGAGAATTTACTAATCTTTATACATAATCAATGAAGAAAAATTTAACCTCCTTTTTGCAAATCGCAGTCGGTGGAGAATTTATTAATAGAGAAAAAGTACTGTTCCCCTACCTTCAATTCCCGGATTATCCCCGCGCCATCATAATCCACTTCTAACGACCCACCTTTATATAACTTTCTCAATCTTTTTTTTTTTATTTTGAATTTCAGATCTCTCTCTCCTCTGATTACCCCTCTCTCTCCTCCGATTACCCCTCTCTCTCCTCCGATTAAATCCTGCACCCTCTTCTCCGATTATTTTCGCGTCACCGACCTCAGCGGAGCATCTGGTTGCCTCGTTCGTCGGCCGAACTCCGTAGCCGATCTCCTCCGACAACACCGTGCATCAACCATACTACTGGAGTACTGGACCCGATCGTCGATCGGGAGTTGCGAGCACGAAATTTGCCTTGGTTAACTGGACACCGCAAAGGTCTGCTACTGGAGCAAGCAAGAGCGAGATCTAAAGATCTGAAGAAGAGTCGGTCAATCACAAACGATCACTCGTAAGCTCCTTTTCTCTGTATCAATCTTTTGTCACCAAAGCATCGATGTCGATCTGGATTGATTAGCTGGGGATCCACTGTTAAAGCTTTGTTTCACCATATAGGTCGATCTCTCACACCTCAGCACCGCCATGACCCCTAAGAATCGCTCGCTCAACTCAGGGATGCCAGGCACGATGCTGAGGATGTAATCCACGGCTTTGATTCCCAGGTTTGTAGTGATCCTTTTTTCCATCTCTTGTTATTATCAAAACAATTGCTCGTTAATTGCTAAAATGTGATTTGTTCCTTGTCTTACGGCAGCATTGATTGCATTTTGATCCAGATCCAAAATTAGATTAATTGATTATTATACTACGAGAGCAATCGATGGGATATAAGCTTGACAAATTTTGCAATATAGACTACTGCTCATTGAATCCTGCTGATTGGATCCTGCAAGTATACTTTTTTCGTTCTATTAATCCCAACAACTTCAATTTCTTACCAATTGTTCAATTTATAAATGTAATGATGCTGTGAATTTATGTTTCTCATTGCTTAATTTGAGAATTCATATTCAATTATGGCTTAATTAAATCTTAAATATTATTACAATCAAAATTATACAAAAAGGCAGAAATATACATGTGCATTAATTGTTTTGGAAACTATAATAATACCAAACAACAATTGTACATCATAGAACTTTAGTCTGATTATTATTTCCTCACATTAGGAGTTGAAAATGAAGGTCGAAGGTGGGGAAGGCAGTAGCCGGGCAAGTCGAATCTTCAGTAAGGCTTCTAGCTTTGTGGGAGATATCATAAATGGTAAATCAAATACAGCGAAGGATGTACTTGTAAAGAAATTCATATAATACTGCGTCTCTTGAACATTAATCATGGACATGCCAAAAAAATCTACCACAAAGGTAAGAAAACTAGTGGTGTTAAAAGGAATTTTGCCAAAAGAGTAAGTAGAAGGGAGGAGAAAGGAGTATTTCAAAAAGGAAAAGGGAGGGTGGGTGTAGAGATGCTTTAATATTTTTATAGGATATATGAGTTATTTTACAAGATTCATGTAATATTTTTATAGGATATATAAGTTATGTAGGATATATGTAACAATTTACAGTATGGATGCAGTTTATAACATGATACAATTTATAAGATACATATAACAATTTTACAGGATATGTGTAACAGTTTACAGTATTCACTTTGGTTAATCATAGTTATATGATCTGTTTAACAATTATACTGATAAACTGCATTAGACAGTGTATAACAGTTAATAAAATTCTAGTATTTATCTAGTAAGTTTACAGTATTGATGCAGTTTATTACATTATGTATTAGTCAGGTGTAAAGGTTATGTATTAGACAGTTTTTACTATGATTCACTTTAGTTACAATATTCACTTTAGTTTACAGGATATGTGCAATTTTGTAGGATATATATAACAATTTTACATGATACATATAATAATTATTAATATTTATATATGGATCTATATCATGTAAATAAGACTTAAATACTGTAAAATTAGCATATGCAAACTATAAAATTAGCAAATGCTAATTTTACAGGATACATATAACAATTTTACAGGATATGTTCAACAGTTTACAGTATTCACTTTGGTTAATCATAGTTACAGGATCTGTTTAACAGTTGTACTAATAAACTGCATTAGACAGTGTATAATAGTTAATAAAATTTCAGTATTTATCTAGTAAGTTTACAGTATTGATGTAATTTATTACATGATGTATTAGTCAGGTGTAAATGTTATGTATTAGACAGTTTTTACTATGATTCGCTTTAGTTTACAGGATATATGCAGTGTTGTATTGATTTAAATTTTATAGGTTGCAGCTGCTAATTTTACAGTATTGAAGTCTTGTAGTTCACATATGTTGCTTTTATAGTTTGCATCCGCTAATGGTTCATACCAATTTTTAATCTTGCTTATTTTTTTATTTTTTTTGCAGGATGATATCTCGAAAGAACGTGTGGTTCTAGCAATGAAACTTCTCACTCATCCGAATAACGTGCACCAGAGGGTTATGAAGTGACAGACGCCATTTTTGTTTTGATGGTTGTGAACAATTAAGCTTGTTTATTGAAGTTTTGTTTGTGCTTGTGAACAGTTATGGGTGGTGACATCTTACAGTTGTTGGTTGTGGTTTTGAACAGTTGTTGGTTATAGTTTATGGTTTTGAACAGTTAATTTTGTGATTAGTGAAATTTTATAGTTTGTATATGTTTTTTGGATACCATTTTACAGTATTGAAGTTTTGCTGTTAACATATGTTAGTTTTATAAGTTACATCTGCTAATTTTACAGTATTTATGTCTTTGTAGTTTATATATGTTAGTTTTATAGTTTGCATCTGCTAATTTTACAGTATGTAAGTCTTATTTTACATGATATAGATCGATATACAAATATTAATAATTGAAGAAAAAAAATTACGTAAAAAAAAAATACGAAAAAAAAAATTTTAAATTTAAATTTTGAAAAAAAAAATTTAATTTTGATGCAAAAAAATTAATTTTGCACAATTTTAGGTGTTATTTGTAAATAACTACAAGTTTGATAAGTGGCTTGTTTTTGAAACCTTCTAGAAGCCGTCAGTTTTTCAAGTACAGCCGGAAGTACAGTGTTTTTGCAAGTTGCTAACTGTTTGCAACTAACTTGGGACCACTTCCAACTAACTTGGATTGTTAGACTTTTAAACTTCTTATTATACATGATTTGTTGTTGAAGTTACAGTATTGGTTGTAGAGTTTTACAGTATTCGCGCAAGTCAAATGACAGTTTTTTTGGGGAAAAACTGGGGATAGAAGCTTGGGGACAATTAGTCGGATCCTTATTAATATTTATACGTAATCATTCAAGAAAAAGTTAACCTCTCTTTTGCAAATAGTAGTACGGGAAGATATTTACTGATATTTATACGTAATTATTGAAGAAAAATTGAACCACCATTTTGCAAATAGTAGGAGAATTTTCTAATATTGACACCAACCAAAAAACACATTTATTATCTCTGCTTTACCATCGGATGGCCTATGGCACCGATGGTGTTTATAACCAGTGGCAGCGCTGTAATTACTTGGAACATTTTATAGACTGTTCGGATTTAACCAACCGATGACGTTGATTGGCCTCTCATTTGCCATCAGTTAATTTTATGCTACAATTGGTTTTATGCTATCCCTGTGGATCAACACCCTGATCTATACTATACGATAGATTCATGCGTTTATGAATCGATTGTAAAGTAGACAATTGGAGTCATAAATACTATTAGCTCTGATTTTGACCCATCAGTACCCGCAATCGCACACAGTTGGTGACAGACTACATGCACTTGACATGTACCAGACACTAGTAACCATTCGCATATGGTTGGTGACAAACCGCATACGAATGGTCTGGAGTCAGAAACAAGATTAGATGAATAAGAATTATAGAAAGCATGATCCCTAGAACCCTTTACTACATGTAATCCTTACTTTATTACTTTGATTGATAACCTAAAACTCAACTAAACCCAACAAAAAATCAAACACAACCAAACACAATCAAATGAAACCTAGAATTAGTGAACAGTTTAACCTTAATACACTATCTTTGTGAACAGTTTAACCTTAGACAATTATGGTTATAAATACTATTAGCTATGATTTTGACCCATCACCCGTGGACTTGTTTACCTTTCATCAACATCAATTTAATGGAATATTATCAAGTGGCACCTTCTTTGGAGAGGTTTACTACTTTATTTTGGAAGATTAGAAATGTTGATGTTCTCGAGTTACATTTCGGGTGCAATCTGTGTTGGGTATGCACCTCATATTCTATTGATTTTGCTTATTGTGGTATATTAAATTCCTTTAGATCTTAAGTACCAAATTAAATTAATGCAATCTAATTTCACTAAAATATTGTCAAATATTGTCAAATATCGAGTTATAAAAGTCTAGTTTTGGTCGAATCAGTTTACTTTTGCCATTTTCACTTGGTTTTGTAGAATTGCATATTTCTAGTGTTTTTAGACCTAAAACAGGCACAAAACAAAGCATTCTGGACAACAGGTCTTTCCATGAGGATGAGCCTCGAACCGCATGCATTTTGGAGTCACCAAACACACAGAATATAAGCCGCAACAGAAGAATTCACCAAGCACAAGAAGCTTATGCGAATGAATATTAAAACGCATGTGTTTTGATGCCCAACCGCACAGATAACCGCTGGCAGCAGTAGTTACAGCAAATTTTGATGTAACTAGCAACCAAACTCCACTAAGCTCCACTAACACATGATAGACGAATCAGAACTAATCTCTTCATCCATACAGGAACATGGACCTTAGTAGGCTATAAATAGGCTAGATCTAGGGTTTTTAATCATCAATCAATCCATATACAAACTCCATTAGTTAGGGTTAGGAAGAAGGCGAAATATGCCAAGGGGCAGAGACGGTGCATAAGAGGCCAAAGGAGACTCTTTAGTTGTATTCCTTCCATCTCTCTATCTCTCCTCTATTTGTTGTACTGTGTCACTTGTATTTGTTTTCTTTATTGATTTGCCGATGAGAGGCTAAGCAATGTCTTGCTATGGTGATGGCTTATAATCTTGAATTCTTATGAGTTTAATCTAGTAGTTTCATTTGTTTATCTTGTGCGCTTGATTTGATCTCTACTGCAATTTATTCTTTGTATTACTATCTTAGTTTGGTGCGTGCTAACCTAGTCCACATGGTAATGGCCATACCATAAAGATTGACACTATTAGATTAACCAATTAGGGTTTGTATGCAATTATCTATATCAATAAGAAAGATAGACCCAAAGGGTGATTTCTTATGTTTTGATCTCAGTTAGATACTGTTGTACCCTAAAAAGTTGGAATTTAATTAAATTGGACAAAGATGTCATTTAGTTAACAAATTGGCCAATTAAAAGTTCAAGCATATCTTAATTTAGTACAAGATCACAAAATAGGAGGCAAATTCCACAAAATAAAATTAAGGATTAAATTCTACATAAAAATTCATAAATTTTTATATAAATACCCCTGCTAACTCAAAACGGTTGAAAAGTTATGAATTTTACAAAATCAAAGGTTTTGATTGGTGTCACGGGGATCTGAGTACCCATAGCAATTACCCTGGGCTGACTGGGTGAAAACTGGAGTACGCAAACCAAACCCTGACAAGCTGGCCCCACAATTTAGGAATCAAAACATTTTTCGCTAGTTCCTGGAGATAGACACATATTCTACCAAGGTTTAACTGAATATACCGAGGAGTCAGTAGCTTGGTGCATCTAAACCGGACTCAGCCAAAACCAACCGCACAAATTAAATCCAGTGCTTCAGCGCCATTGACCCCTTCAATTCACATGCGCTCGGAGCACGCTAAACCGTGGAAAGCCCGGAGAACGGTCTATGGTGAAACTGGTGTATCCAAAATCAAGACTTAAATGAGAAACGGCCCCTCCCTGACGACTGGCAAGCGGGCCAACACCTGTCAGTCCCATCTTCAGCCTAGTGTCTCTCTCTTCTTCTCCCGACGACAAAGAAAACGAGAAGAAGGATGAAATTCACGAAGGAAAAAAGAAATTTTCTCAATTCCTCTCGAATTCAAGCAATGTTCGGTGAAGAGAAGACGCGAGGTTGCTCAATTTACCTCTCGTGAAGTGAATATGAAGAACAAAGGAAATGGAGAAAATGGGTGGATTTGGGAACTCACTGCCTACGACGCCAAATCTCAAATTAAGAGTGTAAAAGCTCTCTTCACTCCTTCACGACTCTCCTCGACTGTTCAATTGGAGTTTAAGAGTGTTTTGATGTGGTTAACTCAAAAGCTCATATGTAGCTAGGGTTTAGCTAAATTGAAACGACTAAGGGGCAATCATGTCTTTACAAGCCCCTGTAAGATGTCGCCAGGATCAAATAAAGCCACTTTGATCCTCAGTTCAATGTGCATTCAAGAGGGTCACCCGAATTGGACATTAGCATTTCGACAGACATGGAAAGAAGAGAGGCAGCCAATCAAAAATAGTAATTGACAGGGCAAAAGTGTAGTGTCATGAAGGGCATGTTAAACCATATACTATACTCTCCCTGTGGCATCCCCTCATTGGCCAAGGATAATTAAACGGCTATGAACTATGTTAAGTTCAACAAAGCCTCAAGAACAATACACCTTTCTAAAAGTTGGTGCAATGGTGCCTCTACACTGGTTTGTCATCATGTGCACCTGTCCATGCACCAGGCAAGCTGCCAAATTAGAAGAATCTCCCCCAAGCATGTGGAAAAAGCATGGTTCATTATGTCAAATCTGGACCATTGAAACAAACAAATCAGGCTACAAATGGCCACTGCATGGATTGCCAAGATGGATGAATTTAATTGGCCAATGCGCCTGGAAATCATGGCTTAAAGAAGAAGCAAAGATATGAAGCCATTGAATGAGAAATGAAGAAAACAGAAGATGTGCCAGCAAGACCCTCCAAAACCCTAAACCTACTGATGCTCTAAGCCTATATAAACCCCACCAATTGATGAAGGAAAGACAAGACAGATAGCCCATACATACCTCAACTCTGCCTAAACTTTAGCCATTGAAACACTACTCAAATTCAAATAGAAAATCTCTAGTCTCTCCACTTCAAATCCAATAGAATAGGTAGGATATTTACCTTCTTCAAGAAATGTAAAGCCTAAGGCTCCTGAGTTTGTAAAGATGCCATGGATCAATAAAATTGCTCTTATTTTGAGCTTGAAATCTTGCCTTTTCTTCTTTCTTATTTTCTTTTTCTTTTCTGTTATTTGGAGCTTCCCTTTAATCCCTCTTTTCCCTTTCTGTTTTCTGTCAAGTAGGGTTTTAGGCTTTGATTTCTTAATAAGCATAGGCCTAAAATTCCCAATAAATGTGACATTTTTCATGGTTGTCATTGCCTTGAGAGATGTATAGAAAAATACATGCAAGTGATGAGGCTTACACTCAACTTCTATAGCTGAAAAAGAGAAAAATAAAATGCCTATGATTCATAAAATGAATATGCAAAACACCTTTAGAAAAATATAAATACTTTTCCATTATTTGTTGTTTTAAACAAAACAAATATATTCGAGTGAAAATATGGTAAAAAGAAATGAATCACTTTGATTGATGTGTAATTACATCTCATGGTAGTATAAATCTTTTATTATATTTTTAGTTCAAATATATACATCAAAATATGCATTTTTGGCTTCTCTGCCTTCCTCTCTCTTTTCTGTCACTTTAAACAAATAGAATTATAGAAAGGTGTACTTAATTGAGTAAAATATATTAAAAGATGATAGGTTACCGAGGTTGATGTGTGATTACATCCCTTTATATTTTATTCCTCTTTTCTTCTATTTTTGACAATTAAAACACAAGAAAAATAATAAATGTGCCTCATATCTTACCTTTGCTGACTTTTATATTAAAAATATATAAAAATATGTAAGGATAAATAAGCACATAAGCACATTTGAAATAAAAATATGAAATAAAGTGACATTTTCTAATTTTCTATTATAAAAGGATATAAAAAGGAGAAAAATGTAAGGGATTGATGTGTAATTACATCTCTCTGTTTTTATGACTTTATAATACAAAATAGCAAATCCACAAATAAATTGGACCTTTTTTTCATGTGTTTATGCAATGATAGATAAGGATTGACACTTGAGAGTGTCTCCTTAGCATGTAATTTGCATGAAGGAATGTTAAAGGTTATCTAAGAACAAGTACTCAGAGAGCTTGACAGCCTCTTAATTGGTCCCCTTGGCATAATTGATGAACATGAGAGCAAATGAGATAGAATTGCACTGAAATCCAGTGATTCAATTCTCTGTGATCATTCATTAAAACCACCATTCTGTCCAGGAGTGTGTTAGAAATGCAATTATGCTAAACCAAGGGACTAAAATACAAAAAGGTCATTTCTGGTAAAATTTCTTAGTCACTGGTTCTGTTTTTTCATGATCTATGGTGTCTGAGTATGGTAAACCAGTCTAAACAGTCACTTATGGGTCAAGTAAACCAACTACAGGTCATGACCAGCAATAAGCATCAAAGAAACACAGTACCAAACTGGTACTGAAAAGTACCCCAAATGCCTCTTGTCAGTAAATTGGTCCCACTGTCCAACCTGGTTCAAAACTGGCCAAACCCATGTACCAGTAGATAAAGGTCCAAGAAAGACCAAAAAAGAACGACAAATCAACTCAAAATCTGAGTTAATGCAGACGATACGAATCATCTCCTCTCTCTATCTCTCTCTCTACCTCTCGAACCTTTCGTTTTTTCTCCTGTGAACCTTACAGTAGCGATTAGGGTTAGGGTTACCTCCAGTTCGTCGCCTCCGGTTCGTTTCTTTGTCAGCGAATTGCGCTGCGTTTCTTCGCTCTGTCGTAACCTTCGCCTCCGTTTCGTCGCCCCCGGTTAGTTTTTTCTTTTCAGCGAACCGCACTTCGTTTCTTCTTCTTCTTCGATCACTTCGCTTTACAGACAGTATCGTGGTTCGTCTGTGCTGAGGTAATTTTTTCTTCGACCTCTCTTCTTAACCGATTTCGTTCTTCACCCGATTTAGGGGTTTTTCCTCATTCAGTTTTGGTTAGATTTTTTCAGTCATAATTGAATTATTGAACAGCACATATTTAGATATTCTTTTATTCAGGCTATTTTTTTTTTTTTTTGTAGATGTTCAAATTGCTTATTGCTGTAAAATTTAGAACAGATGTTCTCAGTAAAAACCTGTTGAGCGTCATTTATTGTTGATTTATGGGCTAAAATCTGTTGTCATTTTGAAATCTGTGTTTTGATTCATAAAGAAAATTGATTAATGGCTATGGAAATATTAATCACAGCTATTTCATATATCAGTATTAGATTGTTGATTTTCAATATACATGAGTGTCAAATAATACTAATGACTGGCAATGGTACTTTACTATTAACTGTCTTACTTTTAGCAGGATTGCTGAATTTGAACTCTTAATTTGGTCTGTTAGGTGATTTTCATAAACATCATATAGGTTTCTATAATTCAGAATCCTAATTATTCTTAAATTGCCAAAAATATCAGCCTGTAAGTTTTCCGTTTTTTCCCAAAAATGACCCCACTGAAGCATTTCAGAAAAAGGCCACAGTTATCATTTTATTACATAACACCATTGATTAGTTCATTACTAAAGGAAAGACAAATGGTGTGATAATTGTTTTGGATAAAGGTATAAGAGAATTGTTTTTTGAATTCAAAATCCTTTTAGTATTTAAATAAGACTTAGTTATGTTCTCCATGATAACATCAGCATTTTTTTTAAGTGTTCTTAGCTGATTTTGCTAACAAAATTGGAATCGGAAGCCATTTCTTTTGTCACCCGATTTAGGGTTCAGGGTTTTGTTGATTTTGCTAAAAAAGATTAGTCAAATTTCTCCTCATTTCTCTGTGCTTTCGGTTCTGTTGCTCAGTTTCTCCTCAAAGTTATGTCCCCAGTTTAGGAGGTTTAATAGAGGTCCTAAAACTTTACTTATTATGAAAAGAATGGTTTTCATGTTTGTAATATTTAAAGGATTATTACTAAATCATAATATTTTAATGCATTCCTCATTGGTACGTTGGCTGATTCCATTATGTTGTTTAGTGCATTCCTCACTGGTACAAGTCCTCTGCTGTTTGTTATTTACCCTGTCAGGTGTTGCAATTATCTCTTTGTGTGCGTGCTATAGTGGTTAAGACTCTATGTTTCTATTTCTAATGGAAACAGTCAGCTCAGCTGCTAATTTTTTTAAGGAGAGTTAGACTATTAAATGTACTTTTTACGTATTCTGGTCTGTTTCAGCAAACTGTACCAAACAGATTTCTCAGCAAAGTATATAAAATATGGTGTAGGCAGCAGGATAATCCTTAGTTTCTATTTTCTTACTTTATTTTTTTTTCCTTTGGGTTCAAGGTGCTGTACAATAAGGATAGATGTACATTATATGTTATTCACCCGATTAACTATTGACCTCATCTTTTTCAGGTAAAAAAAAGGCTACAAAAAAATTTGTCCCATCTCTTCTTTCAAGCTTGTCTTCTGTGCTTAGCTCCTTCTGTGGGTCTCGTCTCAAGGTACTCTTCTCATTCTTATTCACTTCACAAAATCAGATTAGCAAATCTGACAGAAATCCTCAATTTGTTCTTATTTTTGCCGTCGCCTTTTTTAAATTTATCTTGAATAATATCAGGATAGTAGATTTTTTTTCATGAGGATTTCTCTGTTACGTATGTTATGATTTTACCTATGTTATATGTGCTGCCCGCATTTCTATCCTACACAGATTTCATACCTGCTGCCCCCATTTGTTGGCATATTACCTTTTACCTATGTTACCTACTTAAGAGTATATAACAGCTTATATCTCCTATATTCATACCTGCTGCCCCCATTTGTTGGCATATTACCTTTTACCTATGTTACCTACTTATGAGTATATAACAGCTTATATCTCCTATATTATATTTTCCTAACAATAAATCTTTGGAATTCCAAAATAGTATACCAGTACCTAAATTATACTGGTACCGATGGGTAGCGGTGTTCAGAGACTGATAGCCCTCAACATTCTTAAGAATTTGAGACTGGTTAATACCTTCACTAAATTAGCTTTTCAGTTTACCAATGAATAAAAAGGCCAGCAAAAATGAAATCACTGGCAGAGAAGCTCATGATTGAGAGGTTCGTCATGAGAATGTGAATCCCTGCCTGGCAGCAGCAATAAAAGCCGACCGGTCTAATTAAATTTCCAACCAACCCGATCCTTCATAACTCACCTGGTCGAACTGGTTCTGTTACACCACGTATGACTGACAAACGACCCACTCCACGATCGACGTAGTACGCCTAAACATTGCTGCAGCGGCGTAGTCTGTAGCTCTAACACCCTGATCCAAGCAAAACCTCGCAAAAATCCCCAAAATTCGAAAACCAAAACCAAATTCAAAATGGGATCGACAGCAGTGGAGTCGACAACAGTTGAATCGACCGACGGTGTGAAGCTACACACGCGGCTCTTCATGGCTGCCGAACCGGCACCGGAGAACCTGGCCGTGGTCCTGGTGCATCCTTACAGTGTGCTCGGAGGCTTCCAGGGACTCCTACGCGGGATCGCCACTGGACTAGCCGAGAAGGGGTATCACACCATCACCTTCGACATGCGAGGAGCGGGTCGCTCCACGGGTCGAGCTTCTCTGACTGGATTCGATGAGGTCAACGATGTTACGGCTGTCTGCAAGTGGGTCACTGAATCCCTGCACCCCTCTGGGATTGTTCTTGTCGGATCCTCAGCAGGTGCGCTTTTATCATTTTTTGTGGAAGTATCTGTGTAGTTATGTACCTAGATAGGTTGGAGCACTATTTGAGTAGGGTTTGATGCATAATCCACAAACTGTGGGATAATTGGTTCAATTGCATCAAATCAGGGTTGATAGCATTACTTGGCAGTAAATAGTTTATGCAGATAAATTGTCAAAATAACAAAATCTTGGAAACTGATGATCTGCACCACCTCTGGCAAACACAATAGTCAATATTGAACTTCGGCTTGATTTGATCAAATAAGCAAATTTAAGCAAGCTGCTTCATACAAGCCTGGGCTGAAATTATTGTGATCTATGGTGGTTTGTATATTTCAAGATTAAATTGTAGGAAAATGTGTTTCAGACTTTCAGTTCAAATGGAACCGGTTTTTTATTAGGTCTTTTAACTAATGCTTATGACTACTCTTGAGTACTTTTAAGGGCATCTCTTCTGTAATTCCTTAGTTTCAAAAAGAATTTGATCATGGGGTGAATTGTGTCGAGTTTTGGAATGTGCCTACCTGTATTTTGTGTTCTTAATATAAGTCAGATGGAGCAATGTGTTAAGGTATACTCATTTTAACATATTGGATCCTTATTTTTTTGCTTCTTTCTTGGCCTCAGTGTGAAGATTGTTGAATCGCTAATCTGTAGTATTTATCACAAATACCAGTGGCTTATAAGACTGATGAGCTGGTACAGAGTGCTTGTATAAGTACCAACCCATTACATAGTATATATTAGTATGGCTAAGAATGCTTTTATTATTTATAGGTGCACCTATTGCTGGCTCAGCAGTAGACAAGATAAATGAAGTTGTCGCTTATGTCAGCATTGGCTACCCCTTTGGTATGACAGCATCTATCCTATTTGGGAGGCACCATCAAAATATTCTAAAATCAGATAAACCAAAACTTTTCATAATGGGTACCAAAGACGGGTTTACCAGTGTAAAGCAGCTGGAAAACAAGCTCAAGTCATCCAAAGGCCGAACTGAGACGCAGTTGATTGAAGGGGTAGGGCATTTTCAGATGGAGGGCCCCACTTTTGATAACCACATGGTCGGTTTCATTGTTGATTTTATCAGTTCGTTATCTCAGAAGAAAGTAGGTGAGTCGGGGTTGTGAGCTTGCTATTTATGTTTGGTGAGTTGATCATTATGTAAAGAATTGGTTTTTTATGCATATTTATTTAAGTAATGGTGCTATTAATTGTTTTGTTTGTGCACGTTTTTCTTACGATTATTTTCTTTCTCCATGTACCATTGTAGTCTTTAATCAATTTGGTGGGGAATTCTTACATGGCAATTTTCCCTGTAGTGTCGACATAGTTAAGAGTAAGTGTACCAATAACCTGGTATGGTACTATTGTTTACTCAATGACTTTAACATCCCGCTTACTTTAATGCCTTCTTTTTCCATGTTAAAACCCATCAAATGCCTTTTCTGAAAATTTGAAGGCTTTCAAAATATCCTGAGAGAATTCCCCTTGGTCTGGCATGCCAGTTGTAGCAGTTTTTTTTTTTTTCTGTTTGATTATCAGCATTCAGAGGAGATTGTAAATCAAGGGGCATGATTGATCTTAATAATTAGTTTCACAATTTTATCAACCTCATCAGATGTCGTTTGAAAGACATACAGAAATAATCAAATCTTGATTCAACATGCCTTGACTGGTGAGAGGACTGGAGATCTCTGCAGGCATTTATAATTTTCAAATAACGAAATGAAATTCATATCATGATTTTAGTGTCAATTAATATTGCACGCATCAACACGCATTAATTTTTCTGGAGTCATGCGAGCCCGCACACAGATAAGAAAGTGAAAAAAAAAAATCAATTTCATTATCAAGTCTTTACACAATAATAACTTTCACAAATTATTCATTTTTAACACCTCATGCGTTAATAGATGAATCAAATAACTTTTTTAATTTATCCCGAATTTTGCTAATTTATTAGCTAATTATTCATGAATTTTGTAAATTTTACGAATTATTCTCTTATTATTTGTCAAAAAATTTATTTTGCTTTCCTACAAATTTAAATTTATTATATAGTTATATGCATTACATGTCACGACCTATTCCCTAATTATGTCTGTATAACAGACTAACCCCGAAATTATACACATCGTCAAATTATTGGCAGATTAATCATTTGTTACTCGGAGGCTACAGGTAATGAAGCACGGATACAGAAACAGAAAAACAGTCAGAATCCAGTGACGTAGGTGCTGTGCTGGCGTGTTTTACCATTTCGACCAATTCCACGCACGACGCACCTATTTTTTTTTTTTAAATCATAATTAAAAATAAAATTTACCAAACTAACATGATTACTTTATTTTTTACAAAAATCATAAGAAACGAGTTGCCAATTCGGTCTCTTAGATTTTTTTTTTGTGGACCAAATTGCCAATTCGGTCCGTATTGGTTTCACAAATTTTCAGAAAGGCGGCCACATAAAATCCGAAAAAGACTCCAGACCGAAATGCCATTTCGGTCCCATTTTTTTTTTAAGATTTGCTTAATAAATAGCATTATTGTAAAGTTAGGTAAGAAAATATTTACATTAACAAAGATGTGTAATTCTTACTCGCTAGGTTGTGTCAAAAAAATTGAAAATGAAATAGAGTAAATCAAATTTCATCTAATATTCTCTATGGGAGATAAAAAAAAAAGTGATCCGGCTAAAAAGACATATGTAATTGTCTTTCGTTTAAATTCAATTTGACCTACATCCGATATGACATATGATACACAAGTGAGAAATTCAACCAAACTCTAAAAAAAAATGATAACCATCTAATTAAATGATCTCATATGACCAAATAATATTCTTATAAATTAAGTCATAAAAATGATAAGATACTCTATTAGATAATTTGGATTTTTAGAAATGTCCAGACAAATAAAAAGTATTAATCAAACAGAGGTGGACCCCTATGCTTTAAAAGAAATAAACAACAAACCAAATTGCCAATCAGTCATGCAAAAGTTGAGATATCTCAGAGGATACACACTCGAAAATACAACACTTGGTGTTGGTATTGCTATTGCAATTTGTATATTAGGGAAGTTCAGTTTAGGACAAGTAGGTATTTTTGTTACGAGTCAAGGAAAGATTTGAAAAGCATTTCAATTTCTATATTTCTTTTTTATAACAACAATTGCCCCTATTATTTTTATTAGGAAGTTGTAATTTCGAGAATTGGATGAAAATTGAAGACAATGAAATTTGATTGCAAGAGCATCAATTAATACTGCAACGGAACATCATGAATGTATTTTTTTTTTTCTAAATGGAATTAAGCAGTAAATTTAAATAGGAGAAATGATTCAATTGATTCAATTTGTTCTCTATTATGATTTATGGTGTGGTTGTAGCTTTTTGTGTTTGCATCAACTCTCTTAATTTTTCACCTGCAATGCAGTTATGCACTCAAATTAATTAATAAACTGATGTTTCATTCATATGTTCAATTTTAAATTAATTAATGAACCCATGTTTCGTTCATTATTTAAACATTGCACTCAAATTAATTAAAAAACCGATGTTTCATTCATATGTTCAATTTTAAATTAATTAATGAACCCATGTTTTGTTCATTATTTAAACATTTAGGCAAAGAAAAATGAATGATAGATAAGTAAGAAATTAATCAAGCACATTCACAGAGTATAATAATGGAGAGTTTGGGTTTTCTTTCGAGTTTTCTTTTGGGCTTTCTTCCGAGTTTGAACTGAACCGGGCTTTATTTACTACTGTCACTAGTTATCAATCTGGAAACAACTGAAAACTCATATGTATATGAAGTGAATTTTTTTTTTGTTAATGAAAGACATATATTTAAATTGCTCGGAGCAATTATATTATACAAAATATTTAAATATGTTTGCTTAGGACAAAAATCAATTATGTGTGTGTGCACGCGCACTTAAACTCATTTAATTAAAGAGTCTGATCTATAAGTGGTTAAGATAAAATATGTCTATGAAAGAAACTCTAAGATTAATTAGATATGTGGTATCTTCTTAATTTTTTTTATCACATAATATATAACTCTACAGTCGATACTATAGAAACATATTTTCACTCTTCTCCTGCCTAATTATTCTTCAAAAGTTTCAAAATTTTAATAAATTAGTCCTTGCTCTCCCATTTTATATATCTCCTCCTATTACTAATAAATAAATTATTATTTCTCCTTTATTTCTATTACACAATGTGTACAGATGAATTTTTTTTTTACTGCCATCTTTTTTTATAAGTTAGAAAACTCATTATTAAGAATTAAATTAACCTGCAACTAGTGGTGAACGACAATCAGATGACGCAATATATGCCGCAATAAGTGGATAAGACATTAGTTAACGCGGAGTTTAAAGTTATATTTTACACCAATAATTTATTTTGAAGTATTTATCTTCCATATAAAAATAATTATATTTCTTGGTTTTCTCCATCATCTTATTTCCAATTAGGTTTTTGTAATTTATTGACCTACAGATGAGTACCTAGCTATATATTAGAGTGAGAAACTAAGTGATATGTTTTAGCCTTCATTCGCATGAATGCTCACATTTAGGGGTGTAAACGGAGCAAATTCGGAGCAAATAATGCTAATACCAATTCCGTATCCGCCTTTCAACGAGCGGATACGGATACGGATACGGATACGGATAGTAAACGCATACAAAATTTAAAACCATATCCGCCTTAAACGGATACAGAGACGGAGCGGATAATTTACGGATACGGATTCGAATACAAATATAGAACGGATAATTGTCGGATATTGAGTTATATGAACTTTAAGATATAATTAATAATTAATAAAATTTAAATATGAAAATAAATGAATAATTGTAAGTTGATGGAGATATTAATGTTGGAAAGATGGGAGATATAAGATAGAGTGAGGCTACGGTGCTATGCATAGCACGGATGGGGGGTGTACTACGGCTCAAATTTGACTTTTTAAAATCCTAACGGTCGATCCGAACCATTCAACATGATTATAAAATGAATATGTACTTGCAAACCAAATTTTATATTTTTTCGAATTTTTTTACTATTTTTTTAGATAGGCTGTTTTTGGATGGTCCACAATGTTCAAATCAAGTGATTTTCGAAAAAATAGTAAAAAAATTCGAAAAAATGTAAAATTTAATTTGCAAGTAAATATTCATTTTATAATCATGTTGAACGGTTCGGATCGACCGTTAGAATTTTGAAAAGTCAAATTTTGAGCCGTAGTACACCCCCCCCCCCCCCCCCCCATCCGTGCTATGCATAGCACCGTAGCCTCACTCTATAAGATATTCATTCCATTGATATAATATATAAACAAAATAAAGTAGTAACAAAATATAGTGTGGTGTAGTGGTTTGTAGCTTGGTTGCTTAGACTCTCACCTCACATGATATGGGTTCAAATCTCCTTGAAGGCAAAATAATTTATTTAATTAGTGGGTCTGAAAAAATTTATTGGTTTTCGGATGATTAATAATTATCCGTATCTGTTTAGATCCGGATACGGATTATATGCGGATTTGGAGCGTCCGTCCGCATCCGTTTACAGCCCTACTCACATTAATTTGGTGCCAATTTTTGTGTATAACACGTGCAATTTCATCACTAAATAAAATTATTTTACTCATCCTAATTTTATATAGGATGGTTCTTGTCCCATCTTAATTTTACTCAAAAACAGCTCCATTAACATAAATTGAATTGACATGCTTGGAAAAATCAATGATAAATAAGAACTTAATGAAACACATTCACAGAGTATAATAATGGAGACTGCAGCAGCAGATTCCCGATATTTTTATTAATACCCCAAAAAAAACAAATTATCAAATCTGCTCTCACCCCAACTTTATTTTTATTTCTACCCTAACCGCCAGTGGGCTGGGCGGTCCACTTTTTCCACCTGACCGCCCAGCGCCTGGGCGGTCCACTATGCTGATCTGACCGCCCAGCCGCTGGACGGTCCGCTATAAACCCCTATAAAAGGGGTTTTTCTCTCTCCTGATGAGCACAGTATTCATTCCAAGTTTTCAACAAATTTTCAGAACCGAAAGAGAGAAAGAGAGGCGATTTTGAGGCAAGTAGAGGTATGAACAGTAGCAACCGAGATCGTGGCGTAGCGAGAGGAGGGTCAATTAGTGATCGAGGTAAAAATGAAGAAAAAAAGTACAAGTGTCAAATATGTCGTGATTTTTTTAATTGTGAGACATGTAAGCTGGAGGAATGGAAGAGACGACATGTTCAGTATGAAATTTCAGACGATGACTTTGTGGAAAACCCCTACAGCTTTGGTTTGAAAAAGAAGAAAGTTGATCCAGAGCCTCCAGCATCGGACGATAAGTTTGTTCCGTGTACTGGTAAGGCTACCACTTCGTCTGCTGTGACTGATCCAGATCAGGCAAACTCTGATGATGACTTTGTGCCATGCACTTTCAAGGCTCGTTGTAAGAAGTATATTTTTTAGAAATTTATATTGTAGAATTTTTAAGAATTTATGTCGTAGACTTTATTTCATTAGTTTTGTGTTTGTTTATATTTTATGTTGTTAGTTTTTGTATACGTAATTAAGTAATAAAAATAACAAAAATGAAGCATATAAAATAATCGAGGCAAATAAAAAATTACATAGTTCACAAACTACCAATTAGAATAGTTCACAATATACATCTAAAATAGTTCATAACATAATTTAACAAAACTTGGTAATCAGCGACGACGGCCGAACAAACTCAAAATACGACGTCTGGGTCTGGGTGCAGCTGGTTGTGTGACACTACCGGATGTCTCTCCATGGCTACTATCGATTCCTGGGCTTTCATGAGTGCGGCGGCTACTACCGGTTCCTGGGCTTTCATGAGTGCGGTGGCTACTACCGGTAGCCTCAGCAACAACTCTAGCATTTTCTCTTTCGTTGGCTTCGTTAATGGCATCTGCATTGCATTCCAGTTGAAATAAAATCAAAATAAAATATAAGTAAACAAATAAAATATAAGTAAATAAATAAAATCAACCGTACCTGCTCGCTGCCTGTCAGTTGTTGAACGGCGGGCCTGATGTCCCATTCGCCTACCTTCCATCTCGTCCATGGTCATTACTTGATGCTTGTGGGGTCTTCTTCCTTTTCTGATCCACCCGCTTGCGGGACAGACTCTATCACCAACATAGGGCGGCCACTGATACTGGTTGGGATAAGGATGGAAAGATGCATCCCAAGTACTCGCAAGGTAATCGGTACGGTATATGTCTGCGACATAATCATCCTCAGAGAAGTTTCTCTCTCGGCACACCGCCATAACATGAGAACAAGGTATGTGGGCCAACTGGATTCCTTGGCAAGTGCATGTTACAGTATTGTCAGGTGCAAAAATAACAACATACTTGATCATCTTTTTCACAAACTCCATAGTCCCATCCGGTCTACGGCCGATTGGAGCAAACTCATCTGGACAGTGCACTTCGAATTCCATTTGGTTATCCCCGTACGGGACAACTCTCATAGCTGCACCTTTCTCCCTATGTTTCCTTAGTTTTCCCTCCACCCTTGTTGAAAACGTTTGATTCCTGGACAGTAATTCAGAAAATATAAGTCAACAAATAAAAATATACATACCTTGACAAAATATCTGAATAAAAATATACATACCTGGACAGTAATTCGGTGGCTTTAACACGCCGTGCAACAAACCATGCATTTAACTTGTAGAAGGTATCCTCCACAATTGCTGCCACGGGCAACTGTCGGCTCTGCTTGAAAACAACATTCAAGGACTCAGACCCATTGCAACGCGTTGTCGACCGTCGGTACGCTTATATTCCAACATTCAAATACAGTGCCGGGATTTGTACTTACTATGGCCTGCAGCAATGGTGCAAGCAAGTTGTATGAACTATGCCAGCTACCGAACATTCGGCAAATCGCAAGTTCACGCCCTCTCCACAACCTGTTGTATTTTGGCACGACATGCTTGTAAACGCGTTTGACATGTCTAGCGACCTCCTTAAGGCTCATCGATGGGTCCTCCTTAACGTCATTCTCAATTACATCGGCAATAAGTGAAGCCGTAAGATTTGCATGGTCTTTCCTTGATGACGCAGCCTTGCATGTGTGAGGTGGTTCACACTTCTTAATAATCCATGCCTCGCCCTTACCCACAGGGGTTGCATAGAGACGGAAGTGGCATTGCGTTTCGTTACCACAAACAATTACTAACCTTCTTCGGTCCCTTTTTTCAGTTATGCACTCTCAGTTGCCGTGAACATGGACCTCATGTATTTTCTTCACAAGTTCATCTATGTTGGTGTAAACTTGCTGCGGAGCAAGCTCGTAACTGTACCTGACACGCGGCCCAAAAAATGAGATGTCTGCCTCTTCAAAAGCAGTGGTATCGTTGAATGTGGGGCACGGATGCCTATCTGTCCGACCTATAATCGGAAATCTGTCTTCTTTAGGTAAATAATCTCCATCACCTTCTGACAGGTGATCAGAATCCCAATCCCCTTCCCATTCGTCACCTGTTTCCAAATTTCTTTGTGGTACGGCATCGAGCTCAGCATCAAGGTCAAGGTCTCTCTGGGTAGCAATGGGTGACACTAAAGGTATTGATGGTGGTACAGATGGAATCTGGGTTGGATTGGAGTTTCAGGAGGAGGTGGTGGTGGTGGTAGATCGGTGGTAAAATCAGGTACAAAATTCTCATAAACGGGTGATACAGGCTGTTCATAACTCGAGTGGCGGGGGTTATCATACCTCGAGGGGCTGGGGTTGTCATAACTATAGTGACCCGAGTTGTCATAACTAGAGTGGCGGGGTTGTCATACCTCGAGTGCTCATGACCCGAGTTGTCATAACCCGAGTGCTCATAACTCGAGCTGTCATAACTCGAGTGACGCGGGTTGTCATAACCCGAGTGATCATAACCTCTATTTTCCCTAGATGTTCCAACCCCGGGTTCACGCTGAACTCTCCTAGAATATAAGTCAATTACCATTACCCCCTGTGACTGAAAAGTGTTGTAAACACTCCTCTATAAAGACTCATCTGTTATTGGATACCTGGTATAGTAAGGTCTACCACCACTTACTGTGTTAATCCGGGTAGCTAAATCTATATCACACCGGTTGGGGTTCACACCGATCTTTTCATACACTATTCCCTTCAATTCAACAAATGAGGTATTTTCATTTACCTCGAAGCCGTAGGCTGCTTCCTTAGTGTACTGTGCTCCCTCCGCACCCCGGGTAAACTTCCCGCCCACATACAGTGCAACCAACATATTTCCGTTCTGGAATTACTGTTCTGGAATTACTGTTCTGGAAATACTGTTCTGGAAATACTGTTCTGGAATTACTGTGCTGGAATTACTGTGCTGGAATTACTGTACCGGAATTACTGTGCTGGAATTACTGTGCACAATCGCCTCAAAATCGCCTCAACTCGCCTCAAAATCGCCTCTCTTTCTCTCATTTCGGTTCTGGAATTTTTTTGGAATGGGGGAATGAGTACTGTGCTCATCAGGAGAGAGAAAAACCCCTTTTATAGGGGTTTTATAGCGGACCGCCCAGCTGCTGGGCGGTCAGATCAGCGTAGTGGACCGCCCAGGCGCTGAGCGGTCAGGTGGGAAAAGTGGACCGCCCAGCCCACGGGCGGTTAGGGTAGAAATAAAAATAAAATTGGGGTGGGAGCAGATTTGATAATTGTTTTTTTTTTGGGTATTAATAAAAATATCGGAGCAGATTCCAACGCCTCAACTTTCTTTCCGAGTTTGTTCCATTCTATTGAACTGGGTCGGATTTGGGCTAACGAGCCCGTTTATTAGCAGCCGCAAACGCGAGGGTTAGCTCTAGTTATATATTTCTAAATATTAATTTTGGATGGATTCTGTACACTGTGACAAATGGGTCCCGCTTGCAGACCTCTCTATTATAATTGAACCGTGCTGCTTCATCTCTCTATCTCCTCGAATCCGTATGCTCTGCATTAACACATATTTCGAGATAATGCACTCCCACCGTCCGATCAGAATCCGGGCCAATCTAGCCCGAGGTGGAACGCACGGTGCTCCTTTAATTTTCGTGCCAACACAAATCAGACGGTTCTGATTCATTCTAAATCAACACAAAATCTGAGTTAATGCAGACGATACGAATCATCTCCTCTCTCTATCTCTCTCTCTACCTCTCGAACCTTTCGTTTTTCTCCTTTGAACCTTACAGTAGCGATTAGGGTTAGGGTTACCTCCAGTTCGTCGCCTCCGGTTCGTTTCTTTGTCAGCGAATTGCGCTGCGTTTCTTCGCTCTGTCGTAACCTTCGCCTCCGTTTCGTCGCCCCCGGTTTGTTTTTTCTTTTCAGCGGACCGCACTTCGTTTCTACTTCTTCTTCGATCACTTCGCTTTACGGACAGTATCGTGGTTCGTCTGTGCTGAGGTACTTTTTTCTTCGACCTCTCTTCTTAACCGATTTCTTTCTTCACCCGATTTAGGGTTTTTTTCCTCATTCAATTTGGTTAGATTTTTTCAGTCATAATTGAATTATTGAACAGCACATATTTAGATATTCTTTTATTCAGGCTAATTTTTTTTTTTTGTAGATGTTCAAATTGCTTATTGCTGTAAAATTTAGAACAGATGTTCTCAGTAAAAACCTGTTGAGCGTCATTTATTGTTGATTTATGGGCTAAAATCTGTTGTCATTTTGAAATCTGTGTTTTGATTCATAAAGAAAATTGATTAATGGCTATGGAAATATTAATCACAGCTATTTCATATATCAGTTTTAGATTGTTGATTTTCAATATTACATGAGTGTCAATAATACTAATGGCTGGCAATGGTACTTTACTAATTAACTGTCTTACTTTTAGCAGGATTGCTGAATTTGAACTCTTAATTTGGTCTCTTAGGTGATTTTCATAAACATCATTTAGGTTTCTGTAATTCAGCTCAGCTGCTAATTTTTTTAAGGAGAGTTAGACTATTAAATGTACTTTTTACGTATTCTGGTCTGTTTCAGCAAACTGTACCAAATAGATTTCTTAGCAAAGTTTCTATTTTTCTTACATTATTTTTTTTTTCCTTTGGGTTCAAGGTGCTATACAATAAGGATAGATGTACATTATATGTTATTCACCCGATTAACTATTGACCTCAAATATTTCAGGTAAAAAAAAGGCTACAAAAAAATTTGCCCGATCTCCTCTTTCAAGCTTGTCTTCTGTGCTTAGCTCCTTCTGTTGGTCTCGTCTGAAGGTACTCTTCTCATTCTTATTCACTTCACAAAATCAGATCAGCAAATCTGACAGAAATGCTCAATTTGTTCTTATTTTTTCCGTCGCCTTTTTTAAATTTATCTTGAATAATATCAGGATATTAGATTTATTTTCATGAGGATTTCTCTGTTACGTATGTTATGATTTACTTGTGTTATATGTGCTGCCCGTATTTCTATCCTACACGGATTTCATATCTGCTGCCCCCATTTGTTGGCATATTACCTTTTACCTATGTTACCTACTTATAGGTATATAACAGCTTATATCTCCTATATTATATTTTCCTCACAATAAATCTTTGGAATTCCAAAATAGTATACCAGTACCTAAATTATATTGGTACCGATGGGTAGCGGTGTTCAGAGTACTGATAGCCCTCAACATTCTTAAGAATTTGAGACTGGTTAATACCTTCACTAAATTAGCTTTTCAGTTTACCAGTGAATAAAAAGGCCAGCAAAAATGAAATCACTGGCAGAGAAGCTCATGATTGAGAGGTTCATCATGAGAATTTGGCACCAATTGACATGTTACTCAAATCACAAGCAATCCCTAATCTTCACCGATATTTTAAAAAAGAAAAAAAAAAAAAGATTAGTATTTGCAGATTTTGATCATTTCACAACACTTTTGTCAGTCTCAGTCAGCATCAACATTATCTTAAAAAAAGAAGGGATATATCTGCAGAATTGAAGTAAAATAAAGGGAACTTTATCTTATTTGGACCTACAAAATAGAAAATCATTCATAGCTATGTGAATAGTGAATGCACCAAAACCATTACTGTTTTTCATACCAAATCAGTACAATATGTATATTTCATTAAGACACTTGCTAAGCATTGCCTGGAGAAGTTCTGTTCCCAACTGAAAATCAATCACTCACCACCCGTGTCAGCAAAAGTAAGCAAGGGAAAAAGAAATGACTATTAATGGTACTTAGTTTTAAACCAGATAAGAATCACCACATCTTTATTTTCACATCGTTCCAATATAACTTTTTACCTACAATATGTGTTTTTCTCAACAGCCACTAGAGAGCAGCCAGTACATCAATGGATGAGGAGTGGGAGAGAGCAGTTGAGGCTGCGCTAGGAGGAGGTGCTGGCACTGAGGAAAGCTCCTCCGCCTCTTCCTCGACACCTCGAAGCCTCACTTTAGATGGTGTCATTAAGTGCCTCCATGGTCGTCTCCCCTCTCCGGAAATCTTAGAACGGTACCAATCCCTTGAGCACCTGTCTATCGCTAATACAGGCGTCTCCTCTCTTGAGAGATTCCCACGGTTGCGGAGACTGACACGTTTAATCCTCTCTGATAATCGAATCTCTACTGGATTGGAGCACCTGGTAGATGCAGGTCTTGATTCGCTAAGAGATCTCGACCTATCCAACAATCGGATCGGGTCAGTCGAGGATCTAGCCCCACTAGCACGGTTACGGTTGATTTCTTTAGATCTTTATGAGTGTCCTGTAGCTAGAGTAAAGGATTACAGGTCAAGGGTTTTCGGGTTGATCAGGAGTCTAAAATACCTTGACAAAATGGATGCTGATGAGAATGAGAGACCTGAATCTGATGAGGAGGAAGAGGATGAGGAAGAAGAGGAAGAGGAAGAGGAAGAGGAAGAAGAAGAAGAGGATCCAGGTAGCGGTGAAGTGGATGGGGACGATATCTTTAATGAGTCGGACGTCCATCTGATGACTAATGGTAACGGAGTTATAGATGGTGGGGTAATTTTGAATGAGGATGAAGATGAAAGCGAGGCTGAAGAAGAGATGGTTAATGGGTTGGCTCCAGAGGTTGCTAACGGGTTCCGGATTGTTCCAGCTAGACCCGAGGAAGTAGTGGATGAAGAGGAGTCAGATGGAGAGGAGATAGATGAAGAGGAAGATGAGGAGGAAGAGGATGTGGTAGAAGTACATGATGTGGTAGAGGTACATGATGTGTCAGATGATGAAGATGATGATGATGATGATGACGTGGATGATGATGTTGATGATGATGATGATGATGAAGATGATGATGATGGAGATGGGGAAGGAGAGGAGATAGATGGGCATGAGAGGGGGGAGGAAGAAGATGATGAAGATGATGGAGAGCTTGGAGAGGAAGAGAATGGACAGGCTCCCATTGTACGTCACGGTTTTGAAAATGCTGAGGATGATGATGAGGTATAATTCTTTGGATTTACTGGTATCCGGTTTATGTTTTTGGTTTGGCAAAATGGTTTAGGAATTAGGTTTCATCACATCTAAGAATAAAAATTCACTGTTCCTTTGGTTAAAATGCCCCCATTGCTTTTGTGCCCCAACCATGCCCTACATCCTTATCTCTGTTTTCAATGTCCAAACAGCTGATCTGAACTGTTCAACATGATGTCCATATTAAAATGTACTTTGAGACCAAATTTTATATTTTTTAGATTTTTTTTTACTAATTTTTTAGATAGGTACAATATCACTGTTTTTGGATGGTCCAGAATCTTCTGATTTGTACCTATCTAAAAAAAAGGAAAAAATTTCCAAAAAAAATATAAAATTTAGTCTCCAGACACATTTTAATATGGAGATCATGTTGAACGGTTTTGGATCGAGTGTTTGGACCTTGAAAATGGAGATAAGAATGTGGGGCATGAGTGGGGCACGAAAACAGTGGGGCATTTTAACCCTCATAGTGCTTATTCTAGTAATTGCAATATTACATGGCAAGGGATTATTTGCCCTTGTCTTTTTCCTTTTTGGGAACTCACGTATTGGGTGTAGTGGATTGGTTCAATTGATAGTTTAGTTTAAATGAAAAGTAGTTATGTGTGCTGGAAAACTTCTTTGTTTGGCTTTTACTTCATATTATGTTTATTTATGTAAAAATAAATGATTTTCTTTCTATTGGGTCACTTGGTATATGACTTTTGTTTGGCTGTTAGACCTCTCTTATGTGAAATATTTAATACAGTTCTGGTTTTGTCAAAAGTCCCTTCTGGAGTTTAAAAGCTGCTATTAACTCATTTTGTACAATATATGATTGGTATATGACTTTGTTATGTTAGACTTTTGAATCTATTAGTTCTTTCCTTGTAAATTCTTCACAAGACTTTTGCATCTATTAATTCTTTCCTTGTAAATTCTTCACACATGGGCGATACTTTGGATAGTACTACCTTTTTCTGTTAATTTCATTTTAAGCCGTTCTTCAAGGAAGGCTGTTTTTTCTGTTAAAGACCGGCATTTTTCTTAAACAAGCTACAATTTTTTTATCCTTTTAATAAAGGGTAAAATGGGTATTTATAAATTTAAATTGAGTTTTAATATAAAAGACAAAAAAAATGGGTAAATTTGTGAGTTTTGAAAGTTTAAAGGGGGGAATACATATACGTAATTTCAAAGTTTTTGAGGGGGAAATACGTAATTTTGAAGTTTTTGAGGGGTATACATGTAATTCCCCTTAAATTTATGTTAATAATGAAGCTTTTCTCCCAATTTGTTGAAAAGATATTCTCATTTATTATTTAACATATATTTGCAATTTTTCAGGATTTTTTTTAATTTAAGATGTTTTTGGAAATTTTCAGGATGAAGATACGGGAACAGAGTATCTTGTTCAAGTCTCGCAGCAACCTGATGAGACTGGTGAAAGTGATTTTGATGCAAATGAGATCGAAGAAGAAATAGAAGAAGAAGATGGACTTGACGAGATAGACCCTTGCCCAGGTACCAGCAGCCAACCGAAACCCTCCACATCATCACAAATCAACAAGAGGAAGCGAGATGACGATCATGATGATGATGATGATGATGATGATGACGGTGATGACGATGTCGATGACTTGCGTTCAGTTAGGTTTAGGGACTAGTGATGTATGTAAAGAATGATTGGTCTTTTTTCTTTCTAAATTTTTTCTTCTTTGTTTTATCTTGGAAGAAGAAAAATGGAGGTTTTGGAGGGAAGAGAGGTGCTCTGCTTTACTCTCTCTTATTCTCTAGTTGAAGTCTAAAATCAGTTGTTAAGCAATTAATCAAACCTTAGGCTGTCTGTTTGAATTGTTCAAAGTCGTTTAATTTCAGGTTCTAGTTCAACTACGTACTTTTGTTGTGAAGGTGTATAATTTATTAATATATTCTCTGCTCTTTTTGGTTGGAAGCACCAAGTTCTAAACAAGTGCTTCCTTTTTTCAACGAAGCCCCTCAGCTATATCACATGAGGCCTTGTAACTTTTGGAACTTCATTGATCCTTCCATTAGTTAATATTAAAAGTAACTGTTCATGACTTTTGCAAAGTATGAAGATTGTGGAGTTATCAAGACTTCATTAATGATTTTAATGACAACTTATTAACATATAGTAACAATGGGAGGATCAATGCATTTATAAAAAAATTTCATAAAGTATTTTCACAATTTGAAACATTTATCAAATTAATCGAGACAACGATTTAACCCAAATCTACAGAAAATTATGTTAGTTGGAATTGCACTGACAACAATAAATCAATACGCCAACTTATTTGAAAAAAAAAGAGGTAGACTGTAGACAGCATACGAATTACTTTTTCCGGTCTACACAAACAAATTAAGAAATGTAAAATTTGAGGAAACAACTGAAATAAGAAAAGACAAAACTTAAGTAAAAACAAAATTATAAAAGGATTTACTGTAACAACCAAAATTATAAAACTATCCCAACTAGCAAATAGACTTTCTTATTTTTTTTTTTGTTCTTACATAGCCCGTAGGCATACATTATCTCATCTTCAGAAATATGACTTCGTATACCAGTTCTTCCCAACAATAAATTCTACCCTCAGTGGCAGCATGTATCTGCATAGTATTGCGCAATCGTATTGGGGCTTTCCTGATTATTCTACAATTCACTTCCACTTTTGGGCCCGGTACCAAAACAACCGGTACAGAGGAATTTCAACCTGCAAGCTTCTTCCTCTTTATTATAATACTCCTGACATGTTTTTAGGCTCTGCGTTTTACCGGCATGCAATCTTCCAAATGTTTTTAGCGAGCAACGTCTGATTCATCTCCTTTGAGCTTCTCAACGGAGACCACCACACCCCCCCCCCCCCCCCCCCCGAAAAAATTTCTCATTACCCTTGTTAACTTTGTAAAAACTTTTATGGGTACCGGTACCATCCCCATTGCATAGACTGGGAGGCTCTCCATGACCAACTTCAACAGAATCAATCTGCCCGCATGTGTGAGCAGCTTTGATTTCCATGAATTGAGTCGCTTGACAAATTTCTTATAGAAATTGTGTCAATGGGATTTCAATTAGTCATTGCACTTCAATTACTGTAACTACCATATATAATTATTATTATTAGTTGACTGCGCAGACGGAAACTTGGGGGGCGTTTGGTTCATGCTATAGGTCATTCCAGGGAATATAAGGATTCCAAGGAATATAATGCCAAGGAATATCATTCCAAGGTATGTGTTATTACCATGTTTGGTTCGCACATGGCTATCGCTTCAACATTCCAAATAATGTGTCATTACCATGTTTGGTTTACACATGACTATCGTTTTTAGCATTCCAGGGAATGTGCCATATACACAAGATACATATGTGAAGAGGTTACTAATTTTTTTGCTCAGTATACAAATTCGTCAATATGTTAGTATAGCAGGTCATATAATTAGTGCTAAGTACTTATCTTTAGTTACAATTTAGAAATACTGTAAATTCTGTTCAACTAGTGTAATAAACGAAGCAGCAAGCAATTTGATTAATATAAAAATTCCACGTAAAAGAAAAAGAAAGTTATATAACTTGATACAAAATTTGACAGACAAATCAGAATACTTTACAGTCATGAAGACAGTAAATAATTTTCAGACAAAAATATAATAACTAATTTTAAGCCAGAATTAATTATAAGAACATAATAATACAAACTAAACAGGAGAAAACGCCTCTTTTGTCTTCAAAAACTCAGGCAGCAGCAACCTTCTTTCTGTCTTCAATGAAGAAAATAGCAGATTCAGGTACCTAACATAGAAGGGTATTTAGTAATTTCACATCCCAATTTCACAATCTTTAACAACTTGTGGTCTCATATAGTACAGGCTTTATATCTACCCAACTCTTACATTTAGTATTGATATATACTGGTGAACGATATAGTATACTTGAATATATAAAATAAACTCACTAAATCAGGTCAGTTTTACATAGAATATTTGGCTGGTATGGTAAATTGGGTGGGGCATTACCAGTAAATAAAAAAGTTCAATTTTACCAGTAAATTGGGTAGGGCATTTCAATTCCAATAAGAATTTTGTTGACTATTTGCATGTGTTAACTTGTACTGATGAAACAGATTAGATCTTAGAGAGATACTATGTGATAGCTTGATCTTATCAGATTATTCATTTCAATCACAAGTTTGCCATGCAAAAAATTCAACAATTAAAGCCACTAACCTTAAAAAAATTCAACAATTATCTCGTATACATCTAGCATCCCAAATTTTCTGATGTCCCAAATTGTCCGATTAATTGGATTATTAGACAGACCCAACTTGAGAAAATTGACGAACCTTGTTTCTCAACACCTCAATTTTTTATCAGTAAATATCTGTACTTGGAACTTCATTCGTTTTTCTATTCGCAAATATTGATAATATCTTTGACAATAGCGATAGAGAATAGTGAGAAAATTACAAAAAACATCCTTTAGAACTTAAGTTTTCTTCCCAAATTAAAAAAATAAAAGAGATACTATGATGTTTCAATCGAATGAAGACTGGAGGGGACTAATACCTTCGTCACATTGAAGGAGAGATGAAGGCACGAAGAAGATATTGTACTGTGTGCTGAAGCAGTGGAGTTATTCTGTGGCGATGAAGGAAGAGGAGAGGAGTCAGGCGTGAGGAACTCCACTGAGGAAGGAGAGAGAGAGAGAGATAGAGAGAGACCGAGAAGAAAGTCGGAGAAGAGACAGCAAACCCAGAAGCATATCGGATAGAATCGCTGAGAGAGAGAGGCACATGAGAGAAGTCAGAGAGGTGTACGCCGAAAAATACAATATTTTTTAGAAACAACGAATGAGAGTGATTACCGTCGCTCGGGAACGAAGAAATTCCGCCCTTTTTCTGGCTATCGGAATAGCCACAAATCAGGTAATCCGGATGGCAAGGAATTACGCATTACCATATGTATTCCCTTGCTAATGTTGCCAAACGCGGTAATCATATTCCAGGGAATTACAATGCCAGGGAATAACCTTCTAAAAGCATGAACCAAACGCCCCCTTGAGGTTTTCGGAAAAAATTTGAAGTTGAATGAGCTCTTCTCTAAACCACCCAAATATGAAAACTTAAATACCATACAATTAATTATAACATAAAAGGTAAAAACCACCTATGGATATCATTGAAAATAAAACACTAATTTGCACATTTCATACAGTCGGTCAAAGAGAGCCGACCAATAATAACCTGGATATATGAAAGCAATTCAAGCAATCTAACTTCTTCATTAATTTCTTGTTAGCTTGAATAATTACAAGCTGCCAAAACCTCAACAATATATTGCAAATGACCTTGTAATGAGAAATTTATGCATTTCTCTTTGAGACGTAGCAAACTATATCAGCAAAGCATCAAACTATCTGCACTACACAATTAATATTTAATACTACAAATTTTCTTCAAAAAAAATACCCAAATTAACCGCCCTTCGTCGTGCTGAGCATTTATCTTAAAAAACGAGAGAGATGTGGAAGGT
This sequence comes from Carex parvula, assembly GCA_025461045.1. Lineage (NCBI taxonomy): Eukaryota > Viridiplantae > Streptophyta > Magnoliopsida > Poales > Cyperaceae > Carex > Carex parvula. The sequence goes on along the minus strand of JAJGRW010000068.1, from coordinate 437,343 downwards.
CAGGGAAGACAGTGTAGGAGACCTAATCAATTCTTTCATGTAAATATGTAATGTTAGTATTTCTTGCTTTGTGGATTGATATGAACAATGATACATCTCATATTTTGAGGTTCTGGAGGGCCACACATGCATGTCAATAAAACAATAAAACAACGAGAAAGAATGCCGCATCTCTCAATCACATGCATGTCATTTATTAAAACATTGGGGGGGTACAGTTCCAGATACCGAGTTCCAAATACATCTTATCATTAGATCTCACTAAATAAAGGGAAAGGTAAAGCCGTGACTAAAAATGACAAGGATTGGTCACGGCATGCAAAATGGCCACGCTATGTGAGTCACGCCGTAAGTTAAGAACAAAGTCTGACTTTCAAGCTATGAAAGTCAAATGTAAATGGGGATTGATTATATAAAAATTTTATTATGTGAATGGGGTCAATTTATATTATTCATAGCATTTTACTCTAAAATATATAAAAAATAAAAAATTTGAAAATTAATGGGGTCAATCCACCCCTGACCGTGATCGAGTCATACCGTGACTAAACATGCTGTGACTAGTTAAACGTGTCATTTCCGGTCACATCAATTTCCAAATTCATCTTTGCAGAAAATGAGTTAAAATCATTATATGCATTTTGAACATATTGGGATCTGGTGCACATTATTCGGTACGGTTAAAATATAAAATATATGCATGTCATATTGGGGATGCATAACAGCTCACCATGCATTTTCACTATTTTGTCTAGCAAGCTGGAGGCTGCATTTCAGCATGATTGTCGCGTGTATTTTGTGCAATTTGTTAAAACTGGATGTTACCTATTTTGTTAAAGAGATTTTATTTGTTGTCTTGGGAACGTTGTATCCGTGACTTGTTATTAATTTTGGTAGTTTCATTTTCAATTCACAACTAACTTGTTTTGTCCTATTTCTCACACTATCATAATAATTGATCAAACACTATTATTAAACATTTGTTTTTGATCGTTTTTAGATGAAGAAATAAGCATCAATTGCTTTCCTATTATGAACACGATTCTTGATAAAACAGCTTCGGAACAAATAAGATGTTGGTGAAAACTAACAAAAATAATGGTGCATGGCCCAATGATGCTGATAAGAAGATTATCTTTGATTACAATGTGAGATCGGACTATGGTTCTATTTCGCCATTTCGGATTGCCTGGTTACAACAGGTATCGCCCAGTTGCACGAGGTTGGAATGCAGCTCAACGATGCGGAGAAGATATCAGATGAATGGCTATACTTGCCATTAGTGATCCAAAAATAGCAGAATTGTTTTACATTTTTTCTTACTTTCTCAATGTTATAATTATTCAAGTCAAAATATATTTTTGCAGCTATAATTCTATCAACTAGCTCGTTTTTCAAAATCATTAGAATACATATTGACTATTATTCAATGCACATTTTGTTATTGCACCAATATACAATTGCTTATTATTTATTTATTTTTTAACTTAAAAAAATAATTAAAAACTTTTGAGGAAGTGCAAAAATTTGATGCTACATATAATATTCCATCTTGCAAACTACTTTTACAAAAGATTTAATTATGCTTTTTCGTTCGGGCTTTTGAAACTTCTTGAAATTTTGGAAATGGTTTCATGTATTGATGGTGTTTAGTTACATTTTCCTTTTTTGGGCCATAAACTGATTATAGGTGGAGATTTTGAAGAGGAGGGTTCTAATGCTTCATACCTCGTCATACCTCATATTTTATATCTTCATTTTTAAGTCTAAATTGTTGATCCGAACGTTCAACATGATATCCATCCTAAAATATGGTAAGGGATGAAATGTTATAATTTTTGAAAATTTTTTACTATTTTTTCCGATATTTTTATTAATACCCAAAAAAAAAAACAAATTATCAAATCTGCTCCCATCCCAACTTTATTTTTATTTCTACCCTAACCGCCCGTGGGCTGGCGGTCCAGTTCCCCACATGACCGCCCAGTAGCCGGGCGGTCCACTCTTCAAACCTGACCGCCCAGGGGCTGGGCGGTCCACTATTAATTTAATTTTTTTTTTTATAAGCGGTCCGCTGGGAGCAGACCGCTATCTCTCTCTCTCTTTCGTCTCTGCCTCCAGCCACCCCGCCCCGCCGCCCGAAACCACCACCCCAGCCGAAACCCCACTCTTCCTCTCTCTCTCTCCCTCTCTCTCTCTCCCTCTCTCTCTCTCTCTCTCTCTCTCTCTCTCCCTCTCTTCCTCTCTCTCTTCCTCTCTCTCTCCCTATCTTCCTCTCTCTCTCTTCAAATCTGCCATTCTCTCTCTCTCTTCCTCTCCCTCTTCCCCTCTCTCTCTCTTCCTCTCTCTCTCTCTCTCTCTCTCACCCGAACCCTAATTTCGGCCATCTCGGCGACAGTCCGATTATTTTCGGGTAAGTTTCTAAATAATTTTTTAATTTATATTTTGTATCTTGTATCGGCATTGGAACGATTGGTAGAATTGAATTGTTAATTATCTTGTGCGGGTTGTTGATTTTCCCGACACGATTGAATTGTTAAAAATTAGGGTTTTCCAAAATTAGAGTTTGTAGTTTAGGGGTTTAGGGTTGACAAAACTGAAGTTTATAAATTAGGGTTGAATTGTTAATTATCGTGTGCGGGTTGTTGATTTTCCTGTCGCGATTTAATTGTTAAATTATGGTTGGATTGTTAAATTAGAGTTTATGATTGAATTGTTTAAATTAAGGTTGAATTGTTAAATTAGGATTTAGGGTTGAATTGTTTAAATTATGTTGAATTGTTAAATTAGGGTTGAATTGTTAAATTAGTGTTTAGGGTTGAATTGTTAATTTAGGGTTGAATTGTTAAATTAGGGTTTAGGGTTAATTAGGGTTTAGGGTTGAATTGTTAAATTAGGGTTTAGGGTTGACAGATTTAGAGTTTATAAGTTAGGGTTTATAAATCAGAATTTATAAGATAATCATTTATATTAAAACATTTAAACATTACCATTTAGAAACATTTAAACAATTAACAAACTTAATATAAAACTAATCTATTATATTAAAACTACACAATTACATAACATATAAAATAATCGTCAATTATAAAAATATAATCGTCAACAAATAATAAATATATATCATAAATTTAATATAAAATATTCAAATAAATCATTACAACAATTTAATGTAAAACATTCAAACAAATCATTACAACAATTTAATATAAAACATTCAACCAAATCATTACAACAATTTAATATAAAACATTCAAACAAATTAAAACATAAAATCTTAAAAAAAAAAAAATAACAGAGGACCGCCCAGCAGTTGGGCGGTCAGGTATGAGGAGTGGACCGCCCGGCCGCTGGGCGGTCAGGTGGGGAAACTGGACCGCCCAGCCCACGGGCGGTTAGGGTAGAAATAAAAATAAAGTTGGGGTGGGAGCAGATTTGATAATTTGTTTTTTTTTTGGGGTATTAATAAAAATATCGGCTATTTTTTAAGATGGGTAGAAAATCACTATTTTTTTAACGGTCCAAAAACAGTGATTTTGTACCTAAGTGATTTTGTACCTATCTTAAAAAATAGTAAAAAAAATTCAAAAATTATAAAATTTGGTCTCCAAGCATATTTTAATATGGATATCATGTTGAGCGGTTCGGATTGACAATTTAGGCTTTGAAAACGAAGATATTAAATATGAAGCATGATGAGGTATGAAAAACATGAGGTATTGGAACCCTCCTCTATTTTGAATGGTACATCGTATTTTTCTTATTTGGACCATTTTTTATGTGGGCCACATCAAGCTTTGAAGTTACATTTTACTCTCAAAATTTTAAATTTTCTCAACAAAATGAACCATTTGTACTTTAGATGATAGACGTGCAAAGTATGATGTTCGTATTTTGTATAAAAACATTGTCAAAAGTGTTTAGTGAATAGACTACTGAATGTACAATCTTAATAAACAATCAAAGAAGGAAAACACGTTTAATTCAATTTAATTGAGAAATTGTTCTTATATTTTATTTTATTTTATTTATAACATTTATTGTATTTCTTTGTACTATCAGACTTGTGACAGATATGGAGTCTTCTGCAAGATGTCGGAAAAGTGAAAAATAAAAGAGAGAAAATAATGGATCCTAAACAAATTTCATCTAATTTTATTTCAAATTTAATATTACAATTTCAATACAAATACTCTAATCGGATACACTGTGTTCCAAAAATAATTTTCGTACGATTTCATTGGTTTATAAAAATGTTTTGAGACTTAAGTCGGAATTAACTACGAATAGAAATCAAGTCGTCATATTAGTAAAATAGAGTTGTAGTAAAGAATGTCATGGATCGGGTTGGATACGGTCATAAAGATACCTTAAGTCAGGATCATTTGATCCATACCCGATCGGAACTGAGTTACGAGTCAAACCAGCTCTACTCTTCATCTAAATTAAAGGCTAGCTCGGTCAATAAATTTCGCAATAATACCACTGGATTGCACTTGCAATTAGAAAATAATGTTGAAATAAATGGTGGTCCATATCGTTGCCTATCTGGACCATATCTTCAAAGAAGGAAGGCAACAGCTGGGGAAATCAATCAGAGTTATTACATTTCCATTTTAGAGAGAATCAATCAGAGTTATTACATTCTCATTTTAGATAATTGTATTAGGAAACAAATATATCTATTCTCTCTAATCTCTCTATATATTCTCTTCTCCTCTATGTAATCATCATTAGAAAAATAATAGAAAAAGTGTGAGTTTGGGTGTGGAGGACATAGGCACCGAATTGGTGCCGAACCTCGTTAAATCTTGTGTCTTTCTCTATTTTCACTTTCTGTATACTTATACACGGGCCGTGTACTATTCTACACGGACCGTACAAAGAGTTATGACTTTCTACATGGTATCAGAGCACCAGGCGTAGGTGTAGATCTAACAGGGGAAATTTGAGATGGACGACCCTAGCATGAAGACGAATGGAGAGAAGATCCCAGACCCCAGCGCTGACATGACCCTGCTTCAAGCGCTGAAGGAACTTATCTCCTCACAGAAGGCGACTGCCGTACCGATTGACGTACCGATTAACTCGACCACTGTTAAACTCGACGGAAACAACTATGGCCTGTGGCTGTCCATGATGGAGACGCATCTAGCCGGCAAGGGCAAGTTGGGATATGTGAAGGACGACAAACAAGCACCCCTAGTAGGCGATGTGGGGTATGAACAGTGGAAGATGCACGACTCGATGGTGAAAGGTTTGATTCTAAATTCCTTGGATCCAGCTTTGATTGGTAATTTTCATCGGTATCCCACATCAAAGGAGGTATGGGATGCTTTAGCCACAACATTTTTTGATGGATGTGATTCCTCTCAAATTTATGATCTTCAGCAGAGGGTTTATATGTTGTATCAAAAGGGGGGGTCGTTGGAGAAATACTATAATGAATTACAGGGGTTGTGGAAGGAAATTGACTTCAGGAGGCCAAATCCCATGACATGCACGATGGATATCGAGAGGCACAACCTATGGGTCCAGCAAGATCGTGTGTACAAGTTCCTTGCCGGGCTAGATGATCGTTTGGATAGCACTCGAGCCGACATAATCCAGACGGTACCCCTTCCAACTATTGAGCAAGCATATGCCAGAATTAGACGGGAGGAGATGCGGCAAAAGGTGATGTGTGGCAACAATAACTCAAACTCTGTTGTTATGGCGGTGAAGGGCACGGACCGTGCAGGCTGGAACACGGACCGCACAGGTAGTCACACGGCCCGTGCATCTGAGGTATCTCTTTCTCTTAAAACTGAAACAAACCAGGGAAAAGGAAAACGAGTTGAAGGAGGTGGATGTACTCACTGCCACAACCCAAAGCACACTAGAGAGACGTGCTTTCAGCTGAATGGCTATCCAGACTGGTGGCATGAATTGAAGGAGAGAAAAGGAGCAGGTAAGAAGGGACAGGCTCACCAGACGATGTACACGGACCGTGCAGGAGGGAGCACGGACCGTACAGGTCAGAACCCGAGCCACAGAAGCAACACCGGACAAGCATCTCTGACACTAGCAAATTTTGTTGAAGGTACAGAGGGTGGTGCTGAGAAAGGTAATGCTTTTATTGCACATAATCTAGAAAAATAGGGTAATAGACTCGGGAGCAACTGACCACATGACCTATCTAGATTCTGATCTAGGTAAAATCCACGAATCAAACAGGAAAGAAATTGTGAGTGCAAATGGGATTAAATCACCAGTTATAGGGTCGGGAAATATTTCTGCTACTTTATCTCTATGTCTAAAAGAAACACTACTAGTCCCTTCACTGACCACGAGACTCATATCAGTGGGAAGATTAACTGAAGACTTAAACTGTGCTGCTCTAATGTACCCAAAATTTTGCATTTTTCAGGACATCCTCACGAAGGAGATACTTGGGCGTGGTATTAAGCACAATGGACTGTATCACCTTGAAGATGAGAGTATTGGCTCCGCATGTTTGACTGGACGAAGTGTTCAGACGGATAATATTTTGTTATGGCATAAGAGGTTAGGGCACCCTTCTATTGGTTATATGCGGAAGATGTTTCCGTCATTATGGGCTAATGTATCAATTTCTGAAATTTCATGTGAAACTTGTATTAAAAGTAAAGTCATAGAAACACGTATCCTAGTGCTTGTTTTAAGAATTTGGAATTTGGTGATTTAGTTCATTCTGATGTGTGGGATCCAGCTCCAGTTACCTCTATTAATGGAGAAAGATGGTTTGTTTTGTTTACTGATGATAGTACCCGAATGACCTGATTATATCTTTTAAAACTAAGGATGAAGTTGCCACATGCTTTCTAGATTTTTTGAATTTGGTCCAACGACAGTTTGGGAAAAAGATTAAGATTCTTAGAAGTGATAATGGGAGGGAGTATGTGAATAATTTCTTGAGGAAGTATTTTAGAGATAACGGAATTGTCCATGAAACATCCTGTGTTGGTACTCCCCAACAGAATGGAGTGGCCGAAAGAAAAATAGGCATATTTTAGAAATTGCACGGTCATTATTGTTTGAAAGTCATGTGCCCCAAAATTTTTGGAACCACGCTATATCTACTGCTGTATACCTCATGAATAGAATGCCCTCACGAACCCTAAATTTTCTCACTCCATTACAAAAACTGGCCACATTTGTAGAAATCCCTTCAACCTTGACCTTGGCACCTAAATTTTTTGGCTGTGTAGCATATGTGCATGTTCCGCGAGAGAAGAGAACAAAGTTAGAACCATGTGCCATTAAATGCATGTTCATTGGGTATGGGACTAATCAGAAAGGGTACAAATGCTTTGATCTAGAAACCAGAAAAACCTATGTCACAATGGATGTAACTTTCTTAGAGAGTGAATCTTGTTTCCCAAACCAACCAATCCCAGTACCAGTACAAGGGGAACCAGATTACCAAGTATGGTGGGATAATCAGGAGAACACCAACCTAGTTCATATACCAGAGGGCAATGACCAGGCACCAGAAAATGCGTCTGATGATGCGGACCGCACAGCCGACTACACGGTCCGTACATCAGAGGACACAGACCGTGCATCCGGACCGTACACGGGTTGATGAAGCAGAAAGTCCAGAGGCAGATGTGATACAGTCCCACGAGGATTCAGAAGACATACCACTCTCAAGTTCTCCTGAGGATGCTCCTGAGGTAAGTTCTCTTATCTTTGAAAGAAGGTATCCCATTAGAGCCAACCGAAATGTACGACCAAAGAGGTATAACGAAGAAGGGTATGCGATATCTAACTATACCAGCACTGAAGGGTTGTCCAACTTGGTACAAACCTTTACTAAGGAATTATCGAAAATTCGAGTACCAAACACTGTGGGAGAGGCACTACACGATCCCAAATGGGTTGAAGCCATGGAAACTGAGATGAAAGCCCTAGAAACCACTAAAACTTGGAATTTGGTAGAACTTCCGACTGGGAAGAAAACAGTAGGATGCAAGTGGGTGTTTTCTGTGAAATATGATGCTGCAGGTAAAGTTGAGCGCTATAAGGCACGGTTGGTTGCAAAAGGGTACACTCAGACATATGGTATAGATTTTCAGGAAACTTTTTCTCCAATTGCAAAGCTTAACACAGTTCGAGTTTTATTATCTTTTGCAGCAAACCTTGACTGGCCCCTACATCAGTTTGATGTGAAGAATGCATTTCTGCATGGTGATTTAGAAGAGGAAATCTATATGGATCTACCACCAGGATATTCCCACCAAAACAACAAGAAACTGGTGTGCAAGTTGGAACGGAGTCTATATGGCTTGAAACAGTCCCCCCGGGCATGGTTCGGGCGGTTCTGTAAGGCCATGAAGAGCTATAACTACAATCAAAGTGATTCTGATCATACTCTGTTCTTCAAGCATCGTCAAGGCAAGGTAACCATCTTAATTATCTATGTTGATGACATGATAATTACAGGGGACGATACTATGGAAATCAAGTGGCTCGAGCAGAAGTTATCACAGGAATTTGAGATGAAGGATCTAGGCGGTCTAAAGTACTTCTTGGGAATAGAGGTACTGCGCTCAAAGGAAGGTATATCTCTATCACAGAGGAAGTATACACTTGACTTACTTGCAGAGGTGGGGATGCTTGATTGTAAGCCAGCTGATACACCCACAATTCCGAACCTGAAGTTTGAAGATGACCCAGAAGATCCGGAGGTGGATCGGGAAGCCTATCAGAAATTAGTAGGTAAACTCATTTACCTATCCCATACTAGACCCGATATTGCATATGCTGTGAGCATGGTGAGTCAGTTTATGCAGGACCCGAGAAAACAACACATGGATGCTGTGATAAGAGTTTTGCGGTATCTAAAGAAAACTCCAGGGAAAGGCATTCAGTTTAGGAAAAATGGACACTTGGACGTTTGGGGATACACAGATGCTGATTGGGCTGGAGACAGAATAGATCGAAAGTAAATGTCAGGATACTTCACCTTTGTGGGAGGAAACCTGGTTACATGGAGAAGTAAGAAACAGAATGTGGTTGCACTGTCAAGTGCAGAAGCAGAATTCAGAGGGATGTCGAAGGGCCTATGTGAGTTGTTGTGGTTGAGAAAACTTATGAATGAATTGAAATATGGGCCAAAAGGAGAAATGCGACTACATTGTGATAATAAGTCAGCAATTGAGATAGCCCATAACCCAGTACAACATGACAGGACCAAGCACATAGAAATTGATAGACATTTCATCAAACAAAATTTAGAAGAAAAGATCATCTCATTTTCATTTGTAAGATCAGAACAACAGTTGACAGACATGTTAACAAAGGCGGTGTCAACCAAGTGCTTTGAAGATTCGATTGCCAAGTTGGGTATGGTAGATGTCTACCTACCAACTTGAGGACGGGTGTTGAAATAAATGGTGGTCCATATCGTTGCCTATCTGGACCATATCTTCAAAGAAGGAAGGCAACAGCTGGAGGGAATCAATCAGAGTTATTACATTCCCATTTTAGAGGGAATCAATCAGAGTTATTACATTCCCATTTTAGATAATTGTATTAGGAAACAAATATATCTATTCTCTCTAATATCTCTATATATTCTCTTCTCCTCTGTGTAATCATCATTAGAAAAATAATAGAAAAAGTGTGAGTTTGGGTGTGGAGGACGTAGGCACCGAATTGGTGCCGAACCTCGTTAAATCTTGTGTCTTTCTCTATTTCCACTTTCTATATACTTATACACTGGGCCGTGTACTATTCTACACGGACCGTACAAAGAGTTACGACTTTCTACAAATAAAATAGTCATTTTGTTCGATTCTATATGTAATCAAAACAACACAATGTTCTTATCTTCACTAAGAAATGTTGATTCGGCAATACCAAAATTACGTGCAAATCGATTATTAGATGTATACAAAATTTAATCAAGCAACAAATTTAAACATTTTTCTGATAAACATCTCTAAATATTCACTTGAATTATCTGTCAAGGGGGGACAACAATAAGAGAAAAATAAACTACCAGAATATTTTAAACAAAAGCACATAAAGCTCCTTGCTATCACAAACAATAAACTAAGAAAAGCTACCAAGTTCTTTCTCCATCAACCCTAACTAAACACAATTTTTGAATAAGTTCTCCTTTCTCCATTACATGAATAAACATCTAAAGAGTAGAGAGGGTCGCAAGCTTGAGACAATTTTTTGGCGAGTTCCCAATCAACTAAGCCAGTGTAGGAGAAAGGGATCAGCATCAATCAGTTCGTCACCTAAAAAGGGTAACAACATAACGATTAATCAACCAATCATAGCAACGAATTTTATTTCAAGCATTGAATTGAAAACTATGAGAGGGATGTCGCTTTCAATGGGCTCATGTGATGTTATGTTTTCAAATTATCAAATAGGAGAGCCTTATCTTTTTCCTATGGAGCACATGGATTCTCTCTTTATATATTCTGAGGGGGGCGGCCGCGGCTCTAGTTATCTTTCTTATATATTTAATTAATTATTTATGTGTGGTAGGTTTGACTCCTCACATAATACAACAGATATGCTTATATATCAGATTCTCTAGAGTTAGGATTTTGATATTATCAATATTCTTTTGACCTGAAGAACAATTGCCACTAGCCAATCTATTGAAAACTAAAGTGAGCACTAAACTCTCGTAGAACTTGAAATTTTTCATGGTTAAACATTTTTGTAGGAATATTTTTCCCTTTCGAAAAACATTGTACCGATAACACTTGAAATGTTTTCATGGTTAAACATTTTTGTAGGAATATTTTTCCCTTTCGAAAAACATTGTACCGATAACACGCAATTTGAACGAGCACTTGACAGATTAATTCGAGCCTATTCGAGGGTTCAATGTGACTATTTTCGCTTCAGCCAACATGAAACAAAGAGACATTACTACTTCAAAGTGGCTATTTGCCGTTGCACTTGAGCGCTTTGAGTAATTGAATATTCGGGTTTTTCTCCACATAATAAATTAGCAACAAAAAAAGCTCTTAATAATTCCTTGTCGAACGGCATCCGGGTTAGCCATCGCAATTTTAAAATCCAGAATCATGATGCCTAAATTCATTTCTAAATGGATATATTTTTGTGAAAAAAATCTTGAAGGGCCTACATTTTATGTGCAAAGACTTCTTATGCCATGCCTAAAGGGATTTCTATATACAAGTTTCATCCAAAAATAAAAATCTGTAACACCTTGAGCCAGGTCAGTCACGGTTTCAAGCAATTTTTTCTAATTTTTATTTTCCCCGATTTGTGAAGATCCCGACCCTTAATTTCATAATCAATAAATCCTGAAATTACTTGGAGGGCTGTCATGTAAAGAAACTTTAATATCAACTAAACACCTATATCGACAAGCGGTTTACTAAGAGTAGGGTATCGCAATTTGCCAGATTTAATCCCTGTAGCACCTTTTGCCCAAGTAAAACATTGTATGAATTCAAGAAAAACTTGTGGAATGTGTGATCAAAATGTTTTAGAATCCTGATATGCAAGCGAATAATTTGCTATGTATAATTAGAGAGTAATTAGCTTGTGTACCTCGAAAATCATTCACAAGGATCGCTATCGTAGGTCCAACTGAGTACTTGTGTCAGCAAAAATACAATGCCATATTGTCACTGAAGTTTTCCAATATTTATCTGAAAACTTTACCTGGCCATTTTATGATATTGTTTGACAATTGGAGATAACATTGGGACAATGGCGATTTTTGCGTGAATGGAATTACTAACTAATTTAAGCAAGCGAAGGAACCTGGATCTTTGTTGGCATAATTGGAACCGATAGACGTCTTTTCTGTAACTCGGGATAGAAGTGAGGCAAAGCAAGAATAGCGTGAACTAATTTAAGCAAACGAAAGAACATGGATCTTTGTTGGCATAATTGGAACCGATAGACGTATTTTCCGTAATTCGGGATAGAAGTGAGGCAAAGCAAGAATAGCGTGAACTAAGTTGCGCATGGGTGTAACAAATCAATGATAAAATTTGTTACTCTTAACGCCTTCTCTCACACTTTAGACGATTTCCTTGGCATAGATGCATATCTATGTTGGGTGTTTAGGAGATATCGGCAATATAGAGTGAGCATTTAACAATGAAACATAATCTCGAGGAGTCAACTAGATAAAACCTACTTGTTAAGATACACTACTTAATGCATACAAATGGAATACAGATAAATGTACTGTACAATATGAACAAATAAATAAATAAATGATGATAAGAGAACACACTCTCTGACCAAAAAACCAACTTTGGGCTGGTAGTAAAAGAACACTGAACAGTACTGGGCTTCTGATTTTATATGTTGTATTTTAACCAGACCTAAAACCATGCCGGTACCAATGCAAATGCTATGATGGTAACAACAATGTTGCCTTCTTTACCACATCAATGTTGTCATATTATCACTGCTGCTACTATACTATTAGTAATATTTAACCAATAACACCAACGGAAGTACCTATTACTCGAGTGCATTTAAGTTTGGAAGAACCTTTACCGTCCTTTTTTAAAGATTCAGTTGAACTATTGATTTCAATAATTCTGAATCTAGATCATACTGTTCACCACCAAGCTGCGTGAGTGACAAATTTTTACTGTTCACCACCAAGCTGCGTGAGTGACAAATTTTTACCTTTCGGGCCCCACAACAACAATCTAACAAATTGTTGTCTGTGATGCCTCTATTTGAGCTTTGGCAGTGCTTTTAGCCTAGTGGTTTTGTGGTTACAATCAGTCCTAAAAAATTTAGTTAACCTCTAATACCATAGTTACTTTGTATAATAGACGAGTTATAAAGAAGATAGAGAAAGTTATAAACCAGAAATTACCATGCAAGGTGAAACTTGCAGTTACTGCGGAGGAGCAGCCCCACCTGCTTGTTGCCTCTGCTGGATCTGCAATAATAAATTTGCTGCAAACTGGAGAGTGGATTGATAACGTTGGTTCTTTTCAACATCGGGCTCTGACATGGTGGTAGCAGCAGGGACCACCTCGGGTTGGTAAGGCGGGACCGAATTTGAAGGCCTTGTCGGCGTGTTCATATAGCCACTGTAGTTATCTGGTTGGTATGGCTGGTGGCTCTGGAAAAAGGTAAAGAAATGTTAAAACTAAGAAAAATAAACTAAAACAAGTCACAGATGTATCCCCAAAAAATCTCTGAAAAAATCCAAGTACCAGAAATTTGTTTTACCAGATAAGGAGCTGAATCACCAAGGTAAAGAAATATTAAAACTCATAAAAATAAACTAAAGAAATCACCGAAATACCCCCACAAAATCTCTGAAAAAAATCCAAGTACCAGAAATTTGTTTTACCAGACAAGACAAGGAGCTGAATCTTCGAGGTAAAGAAATATTAAAACTCAGAAAAATAAACTACAAAAATCACCGAGATACCCCCAAAATCTCTGAAAAAATCCAAGGACCAGAAATTTGTTTTACCAGATAAGCAGCTGGATTCTGTACTTCCTGTCCCCCTGTAACATTCACTGTGTTTGGCACATACATCCCGTTGTTTGGCACAAAAGACATTTGCCCAGAGTTCATGCTTACATGTGGACCCACTCTCTCTCCATGTCCATTGCTATTACCATTACTCATATTATTACTGGTTGCAAAAGCAGGTGCAAGAGATTGCAAGGTGGAAATTAACTCAGGAGTAAGAGAAACTCCTGTTTGTGCTGTGGCCCCACGCAACTCATCCTGATCAAGTGAATTTGGTCGTGGTATGACAGGTGGCGGTAGAACGGGTCGTGGACTTTCATGTTGCGGCAAGTGCAAAACAACCCCATACAGCCTTTCTGGGCCTCTAATGCCGAGAACATCTGTCAAGAACTCTGATGGTGGGACCAGGAAGAGAGTGGTGGTCCCGTCATACATCTTGGCAACCCCAGCACGATTTTTAAGACGCAGGTACTGGAGGAACTCAGTGTAGGAAGCGAAATCAGCCTCGCTGTCTGGTAAGAAGAAGACTGCATCAAACCCGACTCCTTCGTAGTAGTGCCGAGTCAGGGTTTCTAGATCAGTGCGGGCTGAACAATTTACCACATGCGGCCTGATACAAAGAAAAAAAACACAATTAATTAGGAAAGTTGAACTAAATTGTCAAGTGCATGATATAAGATGAAAGTCAGGTTTATTACAATGAAATGTGACGATTTCCAACCAGATGCACCATTGAAGGCATGCATTTTTAGTACTAGACTGATACTCAGTACCAGTTATACTAGTTCGTTCTCAGGCTTGCTGTGTGGTACTGGTACAACTAAGTGGTCAGCACAATATCCTTAATTCAAATCATTTACAAACAACCATTTAACTTACTGTTCAAGTCATACCACACAGTGCAAAAGAAATAACAAAACAAAGGAACTATAATAGAAGTTAACTAATTATACTAGTTTGTTCTCAGGCTATAACTAATAGAAGTTAACTATATAGCTATTACTAATAGAAGTTGACCAACCCATCCTAATAGAAGTTGGCCAACCCATCCAGTTTGACCAATTATACTAGTTTATTCTCAGGCTTGCTATGCAGTACTGGTACCACTAAGTAGCAGCACAATAATCCTTAATTCAACTCATTTACAAGCAATCATTTAACTTACTTTACAAGTAATACCACACAATGCAAAAGAATTAACAAAATAAAGGGAAACTATAATAGAAGTATTATCAGATTGTAGCAACATAAACACATACATAGGGAAGTCGAGGCCATGGCCAATCGGCACACACCGTGCATTACAGACAAAACTCCCTCCCTTGTGAATAGCACCACGCCACCGGGACCCATCGTCAGGTGACCCTCGTGCCTCACCATATGCTCTCATCCCAGCAGGGCTAAAACGCCTCTCACTAGACCCTCCTCTAATTACCGGGTGGCTATTCACATAACCCAGTTCATCCGGTGGGTACCTATCATACCTGTCATCCCATCGCATCCTCTTTGCCTCCCTCTCATCATACGGGTCACGGTCACCGTATACCGGGTCATGCCTGAGACTCGAAGGGGGAGGAGGTAGTATCCCACCAAATGGCGGTGGACCTGGAACAAAGGAGTCTTCATCAGGGCGGGCCCCACTGCTGGAGAAGACGATGCGTATGCGGGGATCGTTAAAGAGACGGCCCTGGAGGCCTTCTTTAGCCCTTCGGGCCTCGTCAGTGCTGCGAAATTCAACAAAGGCATAGCGGCGTGCCGGGAAGCACTTGATGCGCTCGATTTCGCCAAAGAGGATCATGGCATTGTGCAGGAGTTGCTCATCGATTTTTACTTCAGGTGGGTAACCAATCCAGAGGACATTGGTGGGCTGGTTTCCTTGCTTTCTCCACTCTCCTTGTGGCTTTAAAACATTTAAGGAAAGTTAACTCTACAGTTCTAATGGAATAGACATCATTGAAGTCAGGGGCGGATTTACGTTTGCTAAATGGGGGTCAATTGACCCCCATTTAATCTAAAAACCCTTTAAACTTGTACTATAGATTATAATATTAAAGATAAAATTGCTATATATATGCTAAATTTGACTCCCATAGATTAAAATCCTCATGCGCATATTGACCCCTATAAATTAAAATTGCTATATTAACATTTACTAGAATCATTATATGCATATTGATCCCCATAGATCAAAATCATGCCTCTGTCTCTGATTAAAGTGGTAACTTTCTCAAACCATAGCTTTTGGTTGTACAAATGTAATTTTTATAGCCGTAAATAGTAGTCCTTTTGAAGCCATAGCTTTTGGGTGCACAAAGGTGATATCTGCAGCCTTAAATGGTACAGTAATTCAGGCTAGTTCAAAACTTTTACTCAGATGACGCATAATAAGCAACTTCATGAGTCACTTTATATAATAACTAGAATTTACAAAGTAGCTTTACCGTATATCTCCTAGTCTCTAGGTTTGTAGGATCACGAGAGCCTCTTGGTCCCTCATGTCTTTGATCAACTGGTTCCTATTATTACACAATAAGAAAATCATGTTAGAGACATATTACTACAAAGATAATACACTTCAGACATCTCTGTAGATTTCACCAAGGAAAATAAAGTACAAATCAATTCTATGATTATGCACCGAAGAAGCCATGAAGAACAAACAAAATGGATTTGGGGTTAAATTATACCAGAAAATACAAAACCCGACCCATATTATAGTCAAATATTTATACCCGTCTTGAAGGTGGAGTTCTTTGAAAATCAACAGATAACACTTCACCACCCAAAACCTTCCCATTCAAGCTTTTATGAGCTGAGATGGCATCCTCAAGTGTAAAATAATCAACCATAGCAGAATTCCGATTTCTTAAAAACACAAAATCTTCTATCTTCCCGAATTTTAAAAACTCCTTTTCCAGCATATCTTTACTGACAGAGGGGCTGATACCACCAACCCATAAGTACCTCGCAGCTTTTGCCTATACCAGAAAAACAAAGAATGGTTAGATAATCTGTGAGACAAATATAATAATTCCTTGTAAATAGACCATAAGAAAATGTTGCCATTACCTAATTCATTCATTAAGTATATTTTCAAGCCTAAAGTGCTCTACAACAAATTAGGGTTTTCTTTTCCAAACCCTAACTCAGAATAAATGTCACCATCACCTCATTCATTCATTAAGTTTGCCCAAATCCAAACCCTAACTCGAATAATAGTCATGAAATCGAGGCTGTTCTCTTCAAGTTTTGTAATCCAGAAATAAAGAGAGAGAGAGAGAGGAGTACCGGTCGAGCCATCTCAATTCGCATGGAGCCACCGTGGATCGCGGCGCCCTGAGCGGCGTTCATGGCGGTTCGAGCAGTTTCTACGCTGCGAAAGAGGATGAAAGCGTAGGAGCGACCGTGTGGCACGCGCATGGTGACGCAATCTAGCGCGCCGTAAGGGCCCAGCAACGACATAAGCTCGGCGTCTGTCGTCGCCGGAGGGAGACCTCCGATGAAGAGGACATTGGTGGCAATCGCCGATGAACCCCCGGCGGAGGAAGCCGAGATAGGAGGCGATCGATCCTTGTCTGAAGCCATATCGATCGAGAAAGAGAGAAATTGGGGATAGATCGGAAACGAGAGGAAAGAAAAGAAACCAATCGAAGAAATTGGCGATCGATTGGGAGATAAGAAAGAGTTCTAGGGAATTCTTGGCCTCTAAGTTAACTCACATTTTAGCTTTAGATCTGAACCGTCCAATTTAAATCCGCACGAATTGTAGGGATCCGGGCATTATAGGAGTGGTCTGGATTGGTCAGCGATTCCTATCGGACCGTTCGGAGATAAACTTAAATGGTGAGTTATTGCAGAGGATATGGACTACAATTTTTAGGTGGGGAGAAAAAGGTCGTCAGTATCCCCTATAGTAACTCAAAAAGGTTCTTTAAATCCGGACCGTTCGATCAGCATCAGGGTCAATCCGGCACAAAGTGGAATGCACGGGGTCGCTTTAACATTCGTGTAAGAGCAGATCAGACGGTTCAAATGTAAACTAAAATTTGAGATACTTTAGGGTTCTGGACCCAAGAAAAGAAAGGCGTAAAGATAGGTTTATTTTATTTCCGTCAACAAATAAAAAACAGAATTAAAGGTCGGGACTTCTGTTTCAAATTCCGGTATTTCTAAATTTTAGAAATTTATTTAATATTTTTAGAAATTTATTTTTCTTAATAACAAAATCTGGGTTTTTCTTTCGGCCAGTCAAACATGAAGAAAACGAAAACGGAAAGAGTAATTGCTTTCAAACAGATAACAAGCAGCGAAGAGTATTATATAAAAGAGAAAACAGTAGCATTTAATTTAGTAAATGATAAATTTTTAAGGAGAGTTTCAATACCTCATGCTTTTTATATTTACCATAACTCATATTTTATATTTTTATTTTTAAAGTTCAAATTATTAATTCGAACTACTAAATATTATATCATACTAAAATATGTTTGAATGAAATTTTATAGTTTTTGAAAAAACTTTGATATTTTTTAAGATAGATATAAAATCATTGTTTTTGGACCGTTCAAAAACAGTAATTTTCTACCTATCTAAAATAATAGTAATTATTTTCCCAAAATTATAAAATTTGGTCTCCAACATATTTTAATATGCATATCATGTTGAGCAATTAAGATCGACAATTTGGATTTTGAAAACTAAGATATAAAATGTGGGACATCTTGAGGTATGAGAAAACACAAGGTATTGGAACCCTCCTCATTTTCAAATAGTTTTGCACTTGTTTTACTTTATTAATTATTATTATGTACATTTGAAAAAAAAAATTCACTGAGGCCCTTTAATTTCTCATCAAAGGTCCTATTTTTATTTATTACAAAGATGTCCAACAAATATTATTAGATAATCATAAATATGAAATTCAAAATTTTTGAAATATTACGTATGTGAACATGGCACGATGGGGCCTGTAGAAGTTTTTTTGAGATTTGATCAGCACCATCAATTTTAAATCCAGCTGGATAGAGGTGAATTAATTGGACGAATAATGCTTGATTAAAGAACATGGTCAACAATTCAACACATCCCCTGGTCAACACGTTCATCGGTTCGGTTCGGTAAAACCAAAACAAAATAGGCAAACTAAATTTTTATTCGGTTTTCAAAAATACAATCGAACCAACCGATATAAACTTATCAACCGAATTAAAACCGAACTGAACAAACTGAACTAAAATAAGACGATTAATCATACAAATAAACATTTTTTGTTAATTTTTGAGTTTTTTAGATGGATTTAAAAACTTAATCGGCTTTAAATCAAACCAAACAATATACTTATGTCGTAATTATAATTTTTTTTTAATGTTTGAAATGGGCTTAAAAATTTCGATCGGTTTCATCTAACTAGTTTCAAAATTTCTAAATCAATCCGAACCGAACTATTAAATTGGTTTTAAAAAATAAGTGAACCGATCTATTTAAGCGTACTCCCTTGATTCATAGTTCGATTTAAAACAAATTAAACCGGACCCACTAAACATCCCTCCTCGTTAATAGTCGAAATATCCCAATTCCCTTTCCAAACAATATATTGGAATTAGCGCCACTGTAAAAGCTCCAATTAATGTTTTACAGACATGTATTAGGATTGTATTCCACGAAATTCGTACCAAAACCCTAATTTCATTCTTTCCCTAGTTCATATTGTATCTTTGTCTTATTAAAATTGAACTGAACAACTCAAACTAAATTACGGTTTGGTCAGTTGAACCGACATAAGAATATTAATCATAAAAATAAACATTTCTTTTTGTTAATTTTTTAAATTTTGTTAAGATGAATTTAAAATTTTTTGTTTGGATCAGTCTAACCGTCTTTAAACCGAATCAAGCAATATACATTATCTCGTAATTTTTGAATTGTTTTTTTAATATTTGGTTCAGATGAAAAATAGATATAAAAATTTCGATCAACTCGGTCTAACCGGTTTTAAAATTTCCAAACCAAATCAAACCAAACCAAACCGAACCGAACTATTAAACCGGTTTTAAAAAATAAACCAAGCCAATCTATTTAACCAAAAAAATCGAACCGATTAAACTGAATTATCTCGGTTCGGTTCGGTTTAAAGTACATCCATCAACTACCAAAAAAAATTTGCCGGTGCTATACACTTTACAGAGCCACCTGTACAGCTACATAAAAATATGGAAATACAAGCAAGAGTTCATAATTAATCTCCTTTTATACCATTAATAAAAGGAAAAGTAACTGAATATGAGAAATAATTGGAAGATACAACCAAGGACAAATAAACAAAAAAAAAAAACAAGGATAACCAGAGAACATCGATAAAAAAAATATATAAATAAGAAACACCCTTTTACAGAAATCTCAGACCCGTTTGCTTATTTTACTGTCAACACTACTGTTTTTTTTGCAGATCTCAATCTTGACCCATTTATTTGCTAAATCTACAAAAGCACAAACATGAAAGATAGATATATAAGCTTTTTAGTACTTAAACTTGCATGTTATATACTGTGCATTAATTAAATCCATAAACAAAGAATTTCTCGGAAGTTTCCAATTAAAATTAATCTTTTTTGTCTTTTTTTTCCATCCTATATATATCAGGGTTCAAAATAGTATAGCTTCGCTATAACTTTTTCGGACCTCAAAAACTATAACGCTATTAACCGCTTTTCTTTTATAATGATTCTAAATAGTTAGGTATGATTGCGCTATAGCTTTTTCGAACCTTAAAAGCTATAGTGCTATAATCGCTATTTAGAACCTTGCTATATATCAATCTATTTGCTGAAACTAAATCCTTAAAATTAGATAGCCCAATTAATGCACAAGTACAGTCTCAAATCTGAGTTGCTATTTAATTAGCTACTTCAGAACAAAATATAACTATGATTCTCATATTTAAGTTATAATTTCCTTGAATAACAGATGAAAAATACCTCATCGAAATACAAAAATTTATTCAGAGGTCGATAAGAACAAAATAGTGCTAACCTATTAAAAATGTATATATTATTGAATTGGCAGTAGTTCAATTGCTAGATTAATTATACTGGTACATATTAATATACCAGACAAGCAAATCAAAAATTTAAATTCTATACAATAGTATAAGACTTTGGTCAACTTACAATTTTAGATAGATATATAATAGGTGGATCAGATATATGATAATTAATATAAAGCTTGTTATACCAAGTGGACTAATTATATACCTGAACAAAAAGAGTAATAGCAAGATCAAGTTTGTAGTACTCTTGTTGTCCCATCATTTGTGATCTGACCTTGTGGTTATATTTGTGGTGAAACTGAATGGTGTTTTCTGGTAAGTAGCATAGAAAGATTCATTCGATGAGTAGATAATCACATTCGGAATGTGCTTAAATTTATTCCACTCAGAACCACTCTCTCGTTGGCATGCAATTTTCACCAGCAACTCCTCACTGCACCAGATTCTTAGTTTCTTTGGCATTGTCATTGTCAAGTAATCTGACAGAATTTTCATTTCATGATCAATTAATGCCATCGTTTGTATATCTTTAAGGTTCTCCACATCTTTTAGATTTGGGCATTCTTTAATAGTATATATGAGGTACTCGGTAAATTTGAAATCATCTCTAAGATTAGATTTCTAGAAACACGAATATCTTTGATTGATGGAAGGTTCTCTATAGTACTCAGCTTATCAACACCGTAAATTTGTAGGTACTCCAAGGAAGTAGCATGGTGCAAAAGACCCTCCTGAAGTGATCTCAGTTGGAGACAAGCATCAATATATAATTCCTTTAGCTTGGGCATGGTTGCCTGTCCCTTGTTCCATTGCCACTCTTTCCAGTTGAGCATCCTTTCAAAGCTTCGTGTATTTAGTTTGGGAAATGCCGGTATAGCAAAACAACTTATTGCATGGACTGTTGGATTTTCATTTTCGATATCACCATGCATGAACTCTTGTCCAATACTCACGACTGAATATGCACCTTTTATTCGAAGTAAATCCAAATTTGGGAGTTGGCCTAATGGAGCCAACCCTTCAAAACACGCACTATTTTCAATACAAAGATATCTCAAGTTTGGAAGAGCTGCTCCCAAATTCAACCAATTAGGAAGGCATTTGCCAAAGTAGCCTTCAATTGTAACAATTTCTATTAAACGTGGAGGGCAAAGCTCATTTAAAACACCCTCACTTATTGCCTTCTTCTCATTTGTTTGTGAAGCTTGATCTTTCCAGCTCAATGATTTGTAAATTAATTTTAGGTCTTGTAAGCGATCTTTATTTTGAAGATTTGCCCTTTTTGCTATGTTCTTATCTAACACTTTCTTCAAACTAAATAAATGAAGAACAATTAATTGTGATAGGGTTTCTATGCTGTCTAGGCTACTAAATCCTTCTAAACTGTTCTTGTCTGGCTTGAATCCGTATAATTCAACAAGGTTATCTAGTTTATTCAAGCCTGTTGGGATTGCCTCGACTCCAGAATTGTTCGAATTGTAAGTATTGATATACTTCAATTCTTGTAGATTGATGATACTAGGAAGGATGTGTGACAATTTTTTGCAGTTTGCAAAATTCAAATATACTAGGTATTTGAGATTTCCAATGGAATTCGGAAGATTTCTTATCTTTGAACCACTGACATCTAAGTATCTCAAATGCACGAGGTCACACAGAGAATTTGATAGGCTTGAGAAATTTGAGCAATTCAGATCTAAAATGTGAAGTTTTGAAAAGACTTTACACATATCATCAGGTGCAATTTCGGATTTATAATGAACCAATAATGTTCTCAATCCTTTTTTTCTTTTTAATTACCTCAATGTTGACCTCATTTTCTTCTATTGAAAATGGCCGTACTTGCAATAAACCTCAGACCTAGATGAATGTTGTCCCTTCCATAATATACAGTTCTCATATTTTCCTAACTGGCGTGCAGAAGACCACAAAATGTCATGCATTTTGCATTTTACTTGATTATAACTTGGTCCTGTTACTTCCAAAAGATTTCGTAGTAGTAACTCCATGTAGTACTCAATCCCTAACTTTCAAAAATCTTCATTGTCTTGCAAAAATCCTTCTGCTAGCCAAAGATAAATTAATTTTGATTTAAAAAACACATAATATTTATGAAAGAGGGAGCAAAAGATGAAACACTGTTTCAAAGACGATGGAAGGTCCTTATAGCTCAAATAGAATGCATGATGGACATCTCCCGGTAGCCCATCCATGGACCACACATTGCTTCTAAGAACTGCTTGCCAGTTGCTTCTTATGTTACCCTCTGTGCAAAGTACATCGCCTATGCTTTTAATAGCAAGAGGCAAACCATCACATCTTTTAACAATTTGCATCCCGAGTTCTAAGATATCTTGAATCTCACTCTTGATCCCATTTGGAAGTACCTATCAAATAATTATGGGTATGTTTGGTTGCAATCTTAGAATAGTTAGAATAACAAAATTAGCATTTGTCATATTAGAATAGTTTGTTTTAACTTTTTGTGAGAATAACTTGTTATAATAAGACAAACAAGTTTGATTTCCTATTCTAGCTATTGTAACCCAATCAAATACTGAATAGCTTGTTCTCAAGAATAGCCTATTCTCAATCTAACCAAACATTCCTTATGTGAACATAATGTTAGTAACTTTGAATTATCCTCTTATTTAAGTCTTCAAAATTAATGCGAAGTTTGTTAGAAAATTTGAAGGTAGTTTGAGAAATAAACATAGAGATCAAAATTAGAGCACTGGTTGTGATAAAATTGTAATCATATCCTCATGTGGCCAGAGTTAAGTAGGTCGAGTTTGAATCACAAATTTATACATTCATACAATGCATACAACACATTAATAAAACGGTGTTTTAAAATGCTGCATACAAGTAGGGGTGATTAATGAGCGAGTTTGAGTGAGTTGGGTATGCTCGTGCTCGGTTCATTAGCTTAATGAACGAGTTGACTCGAATTGAAAAGACAATACTGAGTTGACAATTGTGCTCATGCTCAGTTCGTTAAATGTTCGAATTGACTCCCAATTTGTACATGGATCCGCCAATGACACCAATCACAAAACAAAATCTTAAGACCAACAATCTGTACCCGATAAATATGTCATTATAGAGAAAAAAAAATATTTCTTTCATGCACAAATTATACAAGAAGCTGTTTTAAGAACATGGCAAAAAAAATAACTAATATCGTGTGTAAGTGCACATAGATATTTCGAACACCCACGTTATTTTTAAAATTATATCCATGATTTTTAAAAAGATTATTGTACAAAATTCTTTTTCCACAGCACATATTCATTCTAATTGACCAACCACTTCTCATGATATAAATCACTAACAATTTAATAAAATAACAAATAATCGTAAATTCAACTTATAGAGAACATGAATTACCTTCGCGAAGCTGTCAAGAAATCCAAATTCAAATCACGCAAGGGAAATAATAGAAGAATTTTGACAATCAATTTAAGTGTAAAAATATTTATGTGAACATTGTTTTTGACAAAATATAGAATCGACAATATACATAATATATAATTGTGTTTTGAAGGAATAACTTTTAGATACCATATTACATGGGTTAAGCAGAAAAAAAAAGTACATTTCATGTATTTTTTAACTATTGAGTTAACATAGTATACTATTATGGAAACTTAAATAAATATAATGTGATGACGTGTTATTGTTATAACTGACTAGAAAAAAAAAATGTATTACAAGTAATATCTATTTGCAACCTTTTCTTATTGTTAAAATCAAGTTCAGAGAACAACCTTTGGTCCAGTACAAAGGTATTGCTCTCCATGTGAGAGGTCGTAGGTTTTAAATTCGAATGAAATCGGAAATTCTTTGTGATTTTAAATAGTTGAGTGACTTGACTTCTAATATTTACTCAAAAATAACAAAAAATGGTTCAATTTTCTGTAAAAAGCATGACAATTCTTACAAAATTTATTTTGCATGAATGTATTTTTACAAGCTCTTGAAACTAACTAAAACAAAGTCGAAATGTTGTAATATTTTATATGTGCAAAGAGAAATATAAATCAAATCTAACGATTTTTTTTATATTTATTATATTTGAGTTTTAAATTTTAAATTATTAATATTTAAAAAATAAAAATATAATGGAGACAAAAAAAATAAAGTATGTATTGACTGAGTACAATACCACCTGCTAAATCAAAAGTAACACGGTGCCTATTTAGGGTCCTTTTCAAAATTTGTGTCAGACTAAACTATCGAAATTTTTATTAATAGAAAATTAAATAAGAAAATATCGACAATGGAGAAGGGTTTCGGGAAAATTCGTGATATAAGAAAACCGTGATAGTCCATAACGTCCACGAGACGTTATAGACCATCACTATTAGCTTAGCAAAAACGACTTATTTCTAATTAACGAAATTAAGCTGAACGTTATGGAGTATCACAGCCTGCTGTACGTTAAAAAAGAAAATCTGACTATTATTGTCTATCACGGCTAGATAACTCCGACATTTTTATTAATATCCAAAGTTTAATACAAATTATTAATTATACCTAGAATCGGACCAATTATCGAAATATACCCAAGCCGGCCATTTTGTGGCCGGCTATGTTCCCTCCCTAAGCCGTCCATTTTCTGGCCGGCTATGTACCTTTTTTTTTCCCCGCATTTCACCCTATAAATACCCTTTTTTCTCTCTCTCCTCTCACAATTCTCCCATCTTCAACCGAATTCTCTCTTCTTTAAGGTAAATTTTTTTTTTATCTAATTTAATTTTTAATTTATTTATTTTAGGGTTTAGGATTTAGGTTTTAGGTGTTATAATTTAGATTATGTTGTTGTAATTTAGTGTAATTAGCTAAGTTAACCAATATTTAGTGTAATTAGCATAATTGACCAATATTTAGGGTATTTTGGCCTTTTTTACCATAATTATGCTGATTAAGCGTAATTTTACCGACTGGATAAGGACTGGAGCACCCATTACGATGCATACTACATGACGGCCTTGGATCCTCAGTATACAGACTTCTATCACGAGCCAGATGTGCTTCAGCAGACCCAGGGGGATCCCCAGTTGAGGTATGATGTATGGTACACGCAGGTCTGCATGGCAAGTGTCTATCTGCAGGGTGATTACGGTGCCCATCTCCGCGACAGGATCAAAACGGATGATGGTTACCATCCCAACGGTCGTGGATGGGCTCGCCAGGTAAAGCACCTAAAACCACAAGGTTTGATCTAACTTAGTAATACATCAAGGTTTGATCTGACATGCTAAATTTTTTTCAGCTTTTGGCCGCGATCAAGGAGTGCGGGCATGGGATCCGCATGCTGGGAAAGAAGAACTGGAGACGGCTTGGGTACCGCACCCTCAAGAAGAATGCGAATGTGGTTGAGGATGCCGGGCACGGTGGAAAGATCATCGGTATGCTGCGAGACGCCAGAGAGAACATCAACTGGCGTGAGATAGATCCGCAGGAGCCCGATCCGAGCCCGGTTCTGATGGATGATATGCCATCTTCCCCCGATTCACATCCAGAGTGGGACTACCATCGTTGGGTATTGTCCGATATTGGGTGGACGGCATGGTACGACGAGCATGGACGTCCGGTGCAGCCTTATGTATGTCATACTTCAGTATCTGTCAGGTTTTAATAAATTTCTTCATTCATATCAAATTTAATAATTTATGTGTATGATTGCAGGGTCCAGCAGAGATGCCACCACAGCCACCACCTGCGGAGACCGATACTTCTGAGTACGAGTCCCTCTCGTGCAGTCTCCATGAGTTCGAGGAGATCATGTCGGCACCGACATGGCCCCGATATGGCACAGAGATGCCGCATGATGGAGAGGCTAGTGGTAGCGGGTCTCATACTCAGCCTGCCTTTGGGACTGGGTTTGCCGCATCTATCTTCGCTACACCTCCGCCAGTACCGACAGTCTCCACGGGCGATGCCAGATGGGATACCGCCGATCAGATACTTAGGACTGTCGATACTAGTGTGGAGACCGAGAGAGACAGAGTCTGACCGCGCGAGCGCTGGGCGAACACCGGAGTACCGCCTCAGCGATGGTCCCCCTCTCCGTTTTAGTTGTATTTTTACTAGTTTTGTACTATTTATATTTGATATACTATTTATGTTTGGTATATTTGGATTATCCTATATTTCGGTTCTTGTGTATGTGTGCTTTTATGGTACTATTTTTATATTTTACATATCAAAATAAATTATCATGATAATGCTAAACAGAAAATATAACAACATTAAAATAGTAGCACAACATAAAAAATAGTACCACAATATAGCGTATTTCAATTAATATAGCGTATTATAAAGTAATGTAATGTAATTTAGCGTAATTTAACATAATATAGTGTTATTCAATATAATTTCAATTAATATAGCATATTTTAGTATAAATATGCTAATTATATATCAAAAGAAGTAATATAAAAAAAATTTAAACAAAAAATTTCAAATTTTCAGTGTTAAATTTCAATACTTTGATCTTCATAGTGTCTTTCTCTAAAATGCGGGGAAAAAAAAAAAAAAAGGTACATAGCCGGTCAGAAAATGGCCGGCTTAGGGAGGGAACATAGCCGGCCAGAAAATGGCCGGCTTGAATATATTTCGATAATTGGTCCGATTCTAGGTATAATTAATAATTTGTATTAAACTTTGGATATTAATAAAAATGTCGGTAGATAACTGGTGCTTTGTTGTCTATCATCGCGAGTATTAAGACAAATAGAATTGAAAAAATTGGAGCGGCCGCCATTAGTGGTGTTCCTTTCCAAGGTGCCACGTATAATGAAGAGCATTTCATTTGTTGCTTTCCAAGGTGCCACGTATAATGAAGAGCATTTCATTGACAGGATCTCCTTCTCTTGCCACGTACGTACCGTCAGGGCAAAGACATGATGCTTGGCCGTGATAGACAATAACGATTAAATTTTTTGCGTACAACATACTGTGATACTCCATAACGTTCAATTTAGTTCTATTAATTAAAGATAAGCCGTTTTCGCTAAGCTGATCGTCATGATCTATAATGTCCCATGAACATTGTGGACTATTATGTTTTTTCTATATCACGAATTTTGCCGAAACCCTTCCCTATTATCGATTTATATTTTCTTATTTAATTTTTTATTAATAAAAATTTCGGACTAAACTAACCACTCAGATCTCATTAACTTGGTCAGGTATTGCACTGGATCTGAATTTAAAAAAATTGAGGGTTCTATGAATAAATTTAGAATTTTTTTAATCGTTAGACGGGAAAACGTTGTAATATGTTTTCCTTTGGCAATACATGAACATGTAAATTCTAAATTTTCGCGGGGCACATATGCAAGATAACCCGAGGACCCGGGAATTCACATCACCTCAGGTTACCTGACTCAAGCAAATTACGATCTGACGGCCCATTTAACATGGCACGAATCTGAAAACAGACCCCCTACAGTCTCAATAGGCACCGGATTGAGTTTGGCCCAGATAGAATTAATCTGGACCGGCCGTTGCAATTTGCTTGAGTCAGGTACCTGGGAGGATCTGTCCAGGACCCCGGGGTAAGGATTTTAACAGAGTACTTTTGACATCATGAAGCGCACAAACAATATAGAACGCTGTTTTGGTTCTACAATATGTGCGCTGCGTGAAACCAAAACTACGCTGTTAAAATTCTTTGGCCAGGACCCGAGACGAACACAGGCAGTGAGGAAATTGGAGAAAAAGATTCTTAGAATAAAAAAGGGAAAAAAAGGAGAAAAAAAAGAAGCGGAGAGAGAATCAGAGAAAAGCAAGCTCTCTAAGCTCGCACGCATGGTGACAATATTTCCCCCTCGAGGAAGTAGACATGAGGAAGGAGACTAGTGGAGAGCGCGGTTCCAGCTCTGACGCCGGTGGTGGCGCGAGCCCAAATCTCGAATGGCGGTTCAACCAAACACTTCGCAATGTTCAAGGGTACGTACGAGCAATCTCAGATTTGAAGCTTAATCCTGATTAATTTAGTAAATTGAAGTTGTAGGTTCTCTGCCCTCGTTTGCTCGGATCTGATCTCAGATGGTGTTGAGACGAGTTTTTTTTGTTTGCTTTTAATTGCTTGGATCATAGTTAGTTAAGGTATATCGATTTGGCAGTGTATTTTTCCACATTTTATACAGGATCTCAGTTTTGAGCTTAGAATAGAATTCATTTGTGTTTGCAAGTAGTAAATAAGGAATACAAATTCAATCTGATCTTGAAATGTAATTAATTCCATTGCCAAATAAGTAGCAAATTGGTCCCAATTTGAAATTTAATCTTTACATATGTGCTTCAAAAAACAACTTTTGAATTAAACCTCATTAATTTAGTGAGGTATCACTTTAGAAGTTTGGATTAATATATATTGGATCTTGGCTGTACTCTTTACTAAGGATAAGCACTATACCACTATGATAGTATCTTCCCTCAAAACATTTAATTTCACCTCAATTTGGAGCAATTCAAACAACAAAAAGAGCTATAATTGAAGAAAAGTGAACTTTTCAGGTTATTAAAAGGTCGTAGCATGCCAGGGAAGGTTATGCTGAGTCGCAAATCTGAGCCGTTAAATCAAGGCACGCCTCCTGAGGCGTCATCAACATACTTTAATCGAAGTTTCTCAGACAATGATCGAGATGAAGATGAGCCTAATGACAGCTCTTTTGAGGTAATTTATTCTGTATCATTCTTTCCCAAAAAGGGTTTTCAGAAAGGGTCTTTAGAACTATAGGAATATTTGGCCAGGGAAGCACTCTAAGGAGCTGAAATCGGTACTGGTACCAACCAGTACCAGTTAAGGAAGTTATATAGATGAAGCCTTTTGTGATGAATAATAGGATTAAACAGAAATTAGAACTGTAGTCTGTAGTGTTTTGTAACATACTAATAGTTTAAATGAAATGGGCATTAGCCTCTTTTTTCTTTTTTAATTCTGTATCATTCTTTCTTATTCATGCAGTGAGTATAATGTCCAAACTTTTGATACAGTGTCTATTGAGAATCTTGTATTTGTACAAATACCAAGTGCTATTTCGCGAGAAAATTAGAATGCTGTTGGTACTTCAAGTGAGACTATGGTACTTTGCAAAGCGCACATCGATCTGTACTATGGATCCATATTTCTTTTCAAAGTTCAAACAGTCGATCTGAATTGTTCAATATGATATTCATATGAAAATGTACTTGGAGATCCATATTTTGAACATATCTAAATAATAGTAAATTTAAAAAAAAAAAGGTAAAATCCAGTCTCCAGCTACATTTTCATATGAAGATCATGTTGAGCGGTTTAGATCAACTATTTGAACTTTGAAAACAAAGATATGAATCCATAGTACGGGTCGATCTGCGCTTTGCAAAGTACCATAGCCTCACTGTTTAAAACAATCACAATCATTGATACATAAACAAAACTGATCTTGAAGCAATGTTATTTGGAAGGGAGTACTCTTGTAATCAACCTTTTTTCTAAATTTCACTTCTAATCACAGCAAGAATCACAAAATACTAGAAAGGACAGTCAAAATTTTTGAGTCAATATACTCAGTTTCTTCTTTGTGATTTATTTATTCATTATTTTTTTCTGTTATAGGGGGAGGGTTGGGTAGTGGTGCCAAAGCAGATTGGAATGGTATTGATGCAAACTTGAAAGATATCTATACAAAACATGATTTTCAAGTTGATTTTATTAAAGCAATTTTTGTTCTTATGCAAAATTTAACTTTGATCACAGGGGAAGCTGCACAATTCAAAGAGTGCGAAAAGTATGGGGGATGCAAATAATTCTAACAATGCATCGCCAGAAAGTAGCACGAGTTTCTCGGTTGATGCACAAAGGCTAGTTGCTGGGGCCCGAGCTACAGACTCTGCGAGAGTTACAAAATTTACACAGGAACTCTCTAGACCTGCCATTATTTTAGGTAATTAACTATACACGCTCTTTTGTTTATATACTGTTATGTACTGTATGGACCTAGACTTATTTCTTGGTTCTTATGCCTTGAATATGTGTAGTGCATGAATTAGCACATCCTGGAATGGAGATACTATGCATATAATTGGATATCAACACAAGGAAATCTTTGGATAGTGTTATATGCCATTAGTTGCAGTTTTTCCTTTTCTTTTCTCCATATATTTCACTTGTTGTATGATAATGTCACAACTTGGATAAGTTACGTGAATTATCCATTAGTTAACAGTTTTTCCTTCTTTTCATGTAGAGAAATTACGTGAATTATCTTGGAGCGGGATCCCGCCTTATATGCGACCTAATATATGGAGACTTCTTTTGGTAAACAAACAATTCCTTTCAAATAATATATATATATATTTTTTCATATTTTTGAGGAATAAAGATCTAAGAAAACATTATGTAATTGTATGCTATTTAAAGATGGACAATGGAATCTGACTTGAATTGGGTATAAATGCTGTATATTATATGTCTCCCTTAAACTTTATATTTTGTGTGTGTGA
>JAJGRW010000068.1:292806-399210 GCA_025461045.1 Carex parvula | reverse complement strand
TTTAAGACTGTTAGCTGGAGCAACAGTCTCTTCTTCCCAATTTGAGGCGATCGATTTGTCGAAAAGATGTCTAACTAGCCGTATTATTAATCTCCCCTTGACCGTTTAGATTGAAAAAGGGAGAAAGAGGGGGTAATGGCTTCGTGGGACCACTTGGTGAGCTGGCAAATGTGGCACAGCTGACAGGTATTGATGCAGTGCGCCTATCGCATGATCGTGCGTGCGGCCTCAACTGCCAGAATGCACAAACGCAACTGTCGACAATTTGCTCAACACCTGAGGCTGATTGGGAACCTTCTAGACAACTCAAGATTTCTGAGCTGAAGAGTACGGTAGCAAATTATTCTAAGACTACTATGCACCTCATATGTGGGGTTTGCAAGAATACTAAGGTACTTTTTATTGTAATAGATTGCCCTAACAAATATCCAAGATTCACCATATTACAACTGGCGATTGACGCAAATTATGTACATGTTTTATGACAACCAACAAAATGTATATGTCATGGCCGTTAGAGCAAGCAAAATGTTTTAATATGAACTAATAATGAATTCATGTAAAACGGAACCCAGTCGGAACTTTGTTTGGTTGATTTTAGCTTAATTTGGGTTTTAGAGAAAAAAAAAATCTCCAAAATGTTGGATGGAATTTATAAAGCAGACCCCAAAACTATTTCATGGACTCTGTTTTATACTCTTACAGTGGGTGAGGCTGTTTATTTATTTTTTATTATCTTTATAAGATATCCTGAGACAAGGGAGCCGTTAGAACAGCTCGAGGATGCGCTGAGGAGATCATTTGTGTTGGTAAATAGCTGTCAGGATAAGAGCTACCTGTACCTACTTGCCATGGGATGGAATATTGTGTACCAGTTTCGTAAGGCCCAGAATGAGATTGACCGTTACCTTCGCCTCGTACCGCTTATTACACTTGTTGACAATGCGAGAGTCAGGGTATGTTGTTTTATTTCACATGTAAAATCGTTTGTGGTAAATATTCATTAATTTTTTTTAGGAGGGGGGGTGGGGATTGGGATTGTGCAAGACTGCTGTTGTTATTTAGGGGGTTGGTGCCTAAACAAGAAAAGTTTCTTCAATTTGTTAATTTTCTGTTGTCACCGGTAGTTAAAATGTAGTTTCTCCAATTGAATGGCTTATATACCCAGTCCTATTTTCGGGAATATTTTTATAAAGTAACGGTGATGTTAAATAGTTGTCTCAGATTCTAATCTAATATAAAGGTAACACTACTATTTTCAATTTTTCAAGATCTATGTTCTGCATTTTGGGGCATTTAAATAAATTGTATAACATTCAGTTTGGGCAGTCGCTTGTCACGGGCACATCTGGGTTGTTAGTTAGGTAAGCAAGTGTGGGGCCCACGTAGCAAACTATCTTTTGTTTTTATGTTCAGTGTTTGGTTAGATGCTGTTTTTGGTTAATGTATGTCTTTTTCCTCCGTTAAGCCATAAATTTCATGCTAAAATGAATCTTGGTTACCTTTTTTGGTGTTAAAGTGCATTTGAAGTTCTTAGAAGCCTTTAACTAAAGCCTGGCAACTAGCAACCTTATTACTGATAAGTGATATTTATAAAACTTTAGACCGAAATGTCCTTCATATTCTTTTGTTGAATAAAACGCTAAAATGTTCTTTATTTTATTCTGAAAAAAATTTATTTTCATGCCACCTGTTTTGTTGTCAGAAACAAATCTTTTTATTTTTCAATATCCTATGAAGTACAAACCTGAATCAGAAAAAAACCTTCGTTACAACTATAAACGAATCAATCAAAACAACAACTAAACACGTGACATAACCAGTGCCAAAAAATACCAAGGTCGACCTGTTTTCAATTTTGCACCCACAATTGAGCATTTGAGCGCCGGTACCAAAAAGAGAAAATTCTTTATTTGTCCTTCTTTTGTAATTTGTTCAGGAGAGGCTGGAATACATTGAGAAGGATCAATGCGAATACACATTCGATGAAGAAGACAAAAAGGTTCAAGATGCGCTATTAAACCCTGACGAGTTCAATCACCAAACGGCAGTTTTGACGAAGACTCTTTCTTGCTCTTACCCGAATGTACCATTAAAGAGGCTTTGAATAAGGAAAAAGAAAAGCTGCAAATGGAGTTGCAGAGGTCACAATCCAGCATGGATGTGAACCAGTGCGAAGTCATTCAGCACTTGCTTGGTGTAACTGAAATTGTTGCAAATACACTTCCGGAAAAGGGCAGTGCAAAAAATGTTGATTCGAACAGTGATGAGAAGTATTCAAATCATGAAGAGTATACAACAAAGCAGAACAACACTCATGTTGCCTCTAGGTTTGTGATTTCTTAAAAATAATCATATTTACGCTACATCTTTACCCTATTTTTTGGTGATATGCTCAATTTGGTTGTTTTCCTTATATAAAACTGAAATAATGATTGGGTACTAGAACCTCACTTTCCTGCGGGCTGAGTATACTGACGTTAACCCGATCCAATTATATTTCGTGTCAGGTTAACCGTTAACACATAACACTATAATTGACATTTCACAATTTTCAAGTATGGAACTTTTTGGACGCACAGTGGTCTCCTTTCCAATTTAAACTAGATTCTTAGTGAAAAGTATTGGGTAATATAACAGTTAGCCCTTTACTTTAATGAGAACTGAAGGCAAGTGCTAAATTGGTTGGATCGAACATAATTGAGATCCAGACCTGACCTGTTGGACTTAATTTGCTCAGATCAAGTCAACTGTTTAAACTGATGTTGTAAACACTAAACAAATGTCATGCAGAGGTTCTTCTCCAGTTTCATCTGGCCATAATTATATCTCCAGTAGAAGCGCACAAATGCACGACGAATGGCGTGCTGATTTGCTTGGCTGCTGCTCTGAGCCTTCTTTGTGTATGTAAACTGTTCAGTGTTATAAAGTTTTTCAAGTAATAAAACCACCAATTCTACTTCTTATATACATTTTTTTTCTAAATCTTGACAGGCTTGAAGACATTCTTCTTTCCTTGTGGAACCTTCTCCAAAATAGCATCAGTTGCGAAGAAGAGGCCTATTAGTAGGTGTTTGCATTCCTCTTAGAATCTCTTGTTTCTTTTTTAATAAATGATATTAAACCAAGGAATATAGTAAAACTGAAATTGCAACCTTTTTTTTTGCACCGGCCGAGGCATGTAATGATTTGATGGCTTATACCCTCATACTCTCATCTGCTGCTGTTACACATGTTGCATCAGAAGAAGGCTTCGGCAGACGCTCAACATAACTGTAGGAATTATTCTCATGTTTGATTTTTCTCAATTAGTATATGTTTTGACCAGGGATACATGATTCTTATGCCCAATATTTGTACATATCCTTGGGACCACTTGCATTTAAAGAAAGCTTTAGTATAAATGTTGGAGAAACTAAAAAGAAAGGTCTCTTTCACAGTTTCACTGGTTGATTGTTATCACCTTTAATACCATTCATGCAATCAATTCAATTAAGGTCACTAAGAATAATTGCAATGACAAAAATACAAATGGGAGCTCAGTTGCTATGTTAGAATTATTGTTGTCATTTTGTCAAAATTGTCACATAATTAAGGCATAAGGTACCTTACATACCGACTAACTGTGCTTTTAATTTGTTCTCTTAATCACTAAAAATGCTGAAAGTTTGGAGTTTGCTTCACAAAATTTCCCTTTGTCTGAACCAAAAATGTTTATATAATATATTTTGGTTTATACCTACAGGGAGGTTTTTGTGATGATTTTCTGTCACATCTCATGTGGTGCTGTTGCGCTCTTGTTCACGAATGGCGCGAGGTTGAGATTCGTGGTGGCCTATGGTAATTTCTTCTCGCAATTTAATTTATCAATTATCGTTTCATTCTGGAATTATTTTCATTGAGAGGATAAATTTTACAGGTATGGAGAAAACCAAAGTAAGCCCTCCTACCTCTCAGTACATGGAATCATAATTTCCATCTTATAGAATAAACGCTGGGCATCAATCTTGTAAACTCCTATTGTTTAATGAAAGCGCCTACGGGCTTCTAACCAAAAAAAAAAATTTCCATCTTATAGAATATTAATTCTTTGGTGTAGTTTATTGTAAAGTCAATCAATACCTTAATAATGTGTTTTATTCAGCTGGGTATATACTGTTGTTCCTTAATTATTTCTCCTTTTGTATGATATGATATGATATAATTAATTGATATGTGTTGAGGTAAAGATTAGTGCCAACTAGTTGTGATTCTCCTTATTTCTTGGTGTATTTTTTTTGATAAACTTTTATGTATTTATGTGCTGGTTCTTTGATATTATTTTACTTGGTCGCAACCATCCCTTGCGACCTTTAATTTTCCTGGCTATGATTAAATTGAATGTTCAGATGTCCATGTCTAGACCTCTTTCTTTGGTCTCTTATTTGAAAATTTGATTCCATTTTCGGAGAACCGGTCTTAAAACCATTTTCAATATTTTTATAAAAGTCTCAGTTTTTATGAATAATAATTCACAAAAGCCTTAGAAATAACATTTTCAATAAGTTAGAGGTACTTTTTCAACGGACAACAGTCAACAAAGCCTTAAAATAATTTCAAATAAATATATGGTGCTCCTTATCTTTCTCCTCATTTGGCCTACTAACTATAATTTCCCATTTTAAAATTTTGACCTTTATCTTCATCTCATGCTAGTTAAAAGTATATAATAATCAGAGTTATTCAATTAGATATTGATTTTATTAAGCTAAAGTCTAACGTACATATACTGTTTAATTCGGTTGGATCTGTTGAAGACCCATTCACTTTTATTTTTTTTTTGTTCCTTCACAATCTTTTTTTTCGATTCATAACTTAATAATTACTCAAATTTGGTGACCTCATTATTATTAATTGAACCATCTTTTATTAAATTGAAACCTAAAGATGATGATAATAATGATAAGAGGAACGACTTATTTTGGCCACTTCCTTCTCAAATCAAGCCATAAAATTTTAAAAAAATAAATAATTATAGACATGTATCAATTTTTCATGAAATTTTAACTCATTTGATATTCCATTAACTTTAATTAAATTTTGACCGTGTGAAAATTTTGATTTTCCTTGATGACGGTGAAACTTACATAAAATTTCATGAGTAGAACTAGGGTGCTCTGCGAGTTCACCAAGCCCTTGGTGAACTCAAGTCCAAAACTCATCGGAATCGGCTTCAAACGACGAATCCGACCGTTGAAACCCGTCTACCTTACGAGTGATGCGTCTACATGCAAAAATTTTAAATTTTGAAATTAATTTTGCATAGAGTCAAGTGGTCAACAAACGTCAAAAAATGAATGTATTAAAATAATTTATTAACCTTCTAATTTGACCACTTGACTCTATGCAAAATTAATTTCAAAATTTAAATTTTTTTGCATGTAAACGCATCACTCGTAAGGTAGATGGGTTTCAACGGTCGGATTCGTCGTTTGAAGCCGATCCGATGAGTTTTTGAACTTGAGTTCACCAAGGGCTTGGTGAACTCGAGAGCACCCTAGTTCTACTCAAATTTCATCTTCTCTATGTATGTAATATGTACAAAGTATAAATTACATCTACTTGTCCGATTATAAAAATGTAAGTTAATTTTTACACTTCTCAAAATTATCAAGTTAATTCAATGTAATAAACCCTCACCTTAATGATAACAGTGCAAAGTTCTCTCAAAATGATAACAGTGAAAATATTGATATGAGGCTTCCAAAAAGATTCACAGTGGATAGATATCATATCACATTGAGGCCCTGTTCGGCAGAGTCCCATTCTCACAGGAAATTGATGGGTTTTGAGACTAATTTTTAATTAAATTTCCAAATCCGTCAGGCATATATAATTTTTCCAATCAACTCCTATTTTTATTCCCACCACAATTCCTATTTCAGTACAACTTTGTAGGAATAAAAACACGGAGCTCCAGAGTGAATTTGTCTTTTTCCCATTCTCTCTCTGCAAATTGAAACACAATTAAAACTCAACATCCTTGTCTTCTGCATTGTTTGGTAAGGGGTATTATATAAGCACCCTCTCTCCCTCTATAATTTTAATTGTGGAGCTAAAGACGCAAAACTGATCCGGACACAAATGCTTAAACTAAGTAATAAGAAGAAACCAGTATTATACTATAAGTACACATTATTTAATTATAAAAATAATATTTTTATTTTATAACATAATAAAATAATAATTATTAATAGTTTATAATCCAATTTAATTACTTATATGTAATAATTTTTATTAATTAGAATACTTATATAATATCAAACATTTTAAAAAGAAAATGTGATGTGTTTTTATTAAAATAATGTTTGTTCGGTTCTATTTAGACCAAAGTGATTATGATAAAGTTTTTTATTTGAGATATGGTTTAAGCATCATATAAGATACAAGATTTATTAACAATTTCATCCAACTCATAATAAATAATAAATGCAACAACTATACAAATCCCGTTTATAAATACACATTAGATTACACTCTCTCATTAATACATTATTTAATTATAAAATAAATATTATTTTTTTGTGAAATAATAATTAATAAACGTTATTATGTTATTATTTAATCTACTTTATTTAATTATAATATTATTAATAATAAGTATAATTGTATACTATCAAGCATTTTAGTAAAGAAAAATAGAATTTTCCACAAAAATAATCCCACGGTACAACCAAACACTCATTTCACTATATTTCCATAATTAATCCGTGAGTAATCCTATCCATGAATTTTCACATTTTCAAAAGTGGGTTTCCCATGCATCCCGTCAAATCCCATCATGTGCAATCCCGTGACAAACGAACAAGCCCTCAAAATCAGTTTTTTTTTTTTTTTTTTGTGTTTTAACTTTTTTTGGAAGTTTCTATTTTTGTGAAATTAACCTGTCGATTAATGTGTCAATGTATTTCAGTAAATGCAATGTTGCTTTTTCCCCTTGACGTTTTCAATTCTTAAGAAATTCCTTCACTAGTTTAATTAGTTGGTCATGCAGGAGTCGGCAAAAGTTTTCTTTTATTCAAGTCAGCAGAAGGTTAGATTATAAAACGAGAGGCACTGAAAAAAATTAAATTAAAGGTCCTTTCTAATGGGAACAGAGAAGTATTGTTATAGGGTATTATAGAGTTTGATTAGTATGTATACCACTAACACTAACACCTATTGAATTGACTTAAACGGTGAATCCAAACTGTTCAAACCGATTTATTTCATTAGTTGTGCGTTTACTTGTAAAATTTATAATTTTTTGAATTTATTTAGTATCAAGGTCAAGCGGTCAAATATGGGAGTTTTGATATTTAAGTTAATCTTAATGCATTCATTTTTCAACATTTTTGACTGCTTGACTTGATATTAAAATAACTCGAAAAAAATATTTTTTTTGCATGTAAACACATCACTTATAAAGTAAATCGGCTTGAACGGTATGAATTAGTCGTTTGAAGTCTATCCAATAAATTTTGAAGTTGGTATCATATGACACTAATATCATACCAGCCGGATTCGATATCATATTCAGAGCAAGATTTAGATTATAAATAGCTGAGATTTTTTTTAAAAAAATTTTATACCCATGTTGAAGACTATTGTCAATATGGTTTAAATGTAAGTCTTGGTGCGTAGAATTAAATTATAAAAATACATGGGTTACATTATATTCCCGATATTTTTATTAATACCAAAAAAAAAAACAAATTATCAAATCTGCCCCCACCCCAAACTTATTTTTAAATCTACCCCAACCGCCCGTCGGCTGGGCGGTCCACTTTTCGGACCTGACCGCCCAGCAGGCGGACGGTCCACTCTTCATATCTGACCGCCCAGCTGCTGGGCGGTCCACTATTTTTTTTTTATAAGCGGTCCGAAGGACCCCCTGAACCACCCATCTCTGTTCTCTCTCTTTCTTCTCTGCCTCCCGCCGCCTCGCCGCCCTGCCGACCGAAACCAGCTGAAGAGTGGTCCCTCTCTCTCTCCCTCTCTTCCTCTCTCCCTCTCTTCCTCTCTTCCTCTCTCTCTCTTGAACTCTCTCTCTCCCTCTCTCCATCTCTCTCTCTTCCTCTCTCTCTCCCTCTCTTCCTCTCTCTCTCTTCAAATCTGCCATTCTCTCTCTCTATCTTCCTCTCCCTCTTCCTCTCTCTCTCTCTTCCTCTCTCTCTCTCACCCGAACCCTAATTTTCGGCCATCTCGGCGACAATCCGATTATTTTCGAGTAAGTCTCTAAATAATTTTTTTAATTTATATTTTGTATCTCGTATTGGCATTGGAACGATTGGTAGAATTGAATTGTTAATTATCTTGTGCGGCTTGTTGATTTTCCCGACACAATTGAATTGTTCAAAATTAGGGTTTCCAAGTTTAGGGTGAATTGTTAAATTAGGGTTTAGGGTTGAATTGTTAAATTATGGTTGAATTGTTTAAATTAGGATTGAATTGTTAAATTAGGGTTTAAGGTTGAATTTGTTTAATTAGGGTTTAGGGTTGAATTGTTAAATTAGGGTTGAATTGTTAAATTTGGGTTGAACGGTTAAATTAGGGTTTAGGGTTGAATTGTTAAATTAGGGTTTAGGGTTGAATTTGTTAAATTAGGGTTTAGGGTTGAATTGTTAAATTTAGGTTTAGGGTTGAATTGTTGAATTGTTAAATTAGGGTTGAATTGTTAAATTAGGGTTGAATTTGTTAAATTAGGGTTTAGGGTTGAATTGTTAAATTAGGGTTGAATTGTTAAATTTGGATTGAATTGTTAAATTTGGGTTTAGGGTTGAATTTGTTAAATTAGGGTTTAGGGTTGAATTGTTAAATTAGGGTTGAATTGTTAAATTAGGGTTTAGGGTTGAATTGTTAAATTTGGGTTGAATTGTTAAATTTGGGTTTAGGGTTGAATTTGTTAAATTAGGGTTGAATTGTTAAATTTGGGTTGAATTGTTAAATTAGGGTTGAACGGTTAAATTAGGGTTTAGGGTTGAATTGTTAAATTAGGGTTTATGGTTGAATTGTTAAATTAGGGTTCAGGGTTGACAAAATTGGAGTTTATAAGTTAGGGTTTATAAATCAGGATTTATAAGATAGAATCTTCTGTTTATTGAAATGTAGTATGGTCAGAACTAGACGGGGACGTGCATGGGATGCCCCTCTGGAGACGGGGGAGAGTTCACATGATCACGGTGCAGAGGATTCCGGTGCAGAGGCATCAGGTGCAGCGGCATCCGGTGCAGCGGCATCCAGTGCAGAGGCATCCAGTGCAGAGACGTCCGGTGCAGATGCTCCCTTTGGAGATTATCCCCCTCACCATCCGGACACATTTAGTCCTCTTCTGTGGACCCCACATGTCAGGCACCGTGTCTCACTTGCATCTATGGAGGTACGTTGGATTTGTATTCCTAATTTAAATAGCATTATTTAATATTACAGATAATTAGACGTTTATATTGAAATCATTGTAAAATGCAGGACACGACGATGTTGACAGTGAGGCATCGCACCCCCGAGATACCATACGTCCGTCACCCGTTGATGGAGCAGTGCATCATGCATCTCAGGTTGTATCAGTTGGCCACCATACCTCACTGTGATATTGACCAGGCTCTCGTTTGCGGTCTGGTGGAGAGATGGCGACCGGAGACGCATACATTTCACCTTCCGGTTGGAGAGATGACAGTCACACTAGGTGACGTCAGCGCCTTATGGGGTTTACGGATAGATGGCGACCCCATCGGTGGTGTCTCAGACCATCCGGACCTGATGGACATGATACCGGAGCTGCTGGGGGCCGTTCCGACGGACTTGCAGAAGAAGAAGAAGAAGAAGAAGAAGAATAAAGGAGAGGAGGAGGAGGAGTACCGGTATTCCAAATACTGCATTAGTCTTGCGGTGCTCTGCAGTTACTTCTACCGGCGTAGGATCACCCCCGATACACGTGACGAGCGGACCGTTCTGAGGTACTCACAAACTGTTGCAAATTAAATATGTTATGGATTCAACAAAAAATGTAGTTATTTATGTCTCTAATTTATATTGCAGGTACGTGAGGGCGTTTGTCATGGATTTATGTGGCAGCGTCATGTTTGTCGATTCCAGCGGTGACGCAGTTCTGATTATGTTCATTTCTCTGCTGAGGCACATTGATCGGCCGTCGAGGTGGAACTGGGGTGGAGCCGTGCTCGCCCACTTATACCGGGGCTTGTGTCATGCTTGTCTGGTAAGTTTGTACAAATATTTTAATTTTTTTATTACAAATATTAGGGTTCCATATTTACCAGAAGTGCACCGCATGTCCAAAATTTAGGCGACGAACAAGCAGATTGCCGGACCGCTTCTTCTACTACAGCAGTGGTCCTGGTCGCATATACCGGTATGTCGGCCTGTTCCTCCAGCTCAGGCGGGGCTATGGACGGGAGATGACCCCGAGAAACGTCCGGGGTACGGTGCCATATGGGGTACTCCCCATACGTACGAGGACACGGGCAGGGGGAGGACCGAGGGATTTCGTATGTCCGGGTCAGCTCCAGATGCTTCACGAGGCGAGCATCACCTGGTACCCCTATCGTGTGTTCTACGAGCAGAACCTTCTGTGCCGGCTGACATTAGAGCAGAGAGATCTCTATTTTTATCGGGGGCCGTGCGTATGTTTCTGGATAGTTGAGTACCACTATCCCGATCGAGTGCCTCGTCAATTTGGCTTGGATGCATATGTCCTGGATTTTCCAGAGTTGGGCGAGCAGCAGACCACCCAGCTGCACAGGTAACTACCCACTG
Organism: Carex parvula; assembly: GCA_025461045.1. Lineage (NCBI taxonomy): Eukaryota > Viridiplantae > Streptophyta > Magnoliopsida > Poales > Cyperaceae > Carex > Carex parvula. The sequence goes on along the minus strand of JAJGRW010000068.1, from coordinate 388,419 downwards.
CCTTATTGTTTATCTATTTTATTACTTGTTCAGACATACACGTTACTAATTAATTTATATTGCAGCACTAAACACAACAAGCCCAATGTCGACTGGAGCATGCGTTTATGGGAGCATTACCGGGTATCACTTATGGACCCCGCCTCCAGCTATTGATGCCCCTACGCCGGTCGGGCCCTGGAGATTGCGATATTTAGTCTGGTACCAGAGATGGGGCATGCCGACGATTTATCTACAGGGGGACTATGGTGATGCTCTTCGACGGAGGCTCATGGGTGACGGATCTAGTACTTACTTGCCTTTCGGCCCGATCCATGCTCGTTCGGTATGTTTAAATGAAACTGACATGCTTAAAAAATTGTAGTTATTTATTCATATTCTAATAATAATAATGAAAATACATTGTGTGCAGATTTTGACCGCTATTAGAGGAGTGGCACACAGCTTGGTGTGCATGGCGAGAAAAAGTTGGAGAGCGATAGGATGTCAAATGCTCCAACACAGTGCACCGATCGTGGAGGACTCTGGCTGGGACGGGCGCCTCGTTGGTATGTTGCACAATGCTGGAGAGGACATCAATTGGCGCGAGATAAAGGCCTCACCACCAGATCCGGAGCAGCCTAGAGCCCCTATATACGCTGATGAGATGCCGCCACCTCCTGCAGGTAATAATATGTCATACAAATTATCATTATTAAGTGTCTCTCTAAAAGATCATTCTTATTAATTTATCTTCATTTCTGCAGATGATGACTCGGGCTGGGCGATCTACCAATGGATGTTGAACAACAACGCGTGGAATGCGTACTACAACGAGTATGGAGTTCCAGTGCAGCTCACTGAGGTAGCAAAACTTCATTGTTTAATTAATTTATTCGTTATTTCTATGTAGCAAAAGTAACATTGTTTACATGCAGGATGAAGCTACCGGCATAGTTGACTTCTCATTGGATGACCTCACTGGACATGAGGGCGGATGGGAGCCCAGACAGCACGACGGCGAGGCCAGTGGGAGTGGGACGCACACTGCAGATGGTTTTGCCTCTGCTATATTTGGCACACCGCCTCCGGCCACGTATCCTTCTACTTGAGGCCAATCCATGGTTGTTGCGTACACATACGGGGATCCATGGGGATCATACATTACACCTGGGGGAGGACCCATGGGCGCGCGAGGCCGTACACGATGACATGCAGGTGGATGAGGTTCACCAGAGGCGTCCGCCGTCGCAAAGGGAGCGCCGTGCACCTGATAGGTTGGACCTCTTCGGACCTCGCCCTCGTCATCGCCGTTAGGGTTTTTATATTTTTTTTAGTTTGATAGGTTTCTAGTATTTTAGTTTGGATTATTATATTTCGTGTTTGGATTGTTATGTTTCATTTTTAGACTTACCATTTAGATTACCTACTTTTGTTGTTTAGACTTATCATTTTGATTACCATTTAGAAACATTTAAACATTAACAAACTTAATATAAAACTAATCAATTATATTAAAGCTAGACAATTACTTAACATATAAAAATAATCGTCAATTATAAAAATATAATCGTCAACAAATAATAAATATATATCATACAATTTAATATGAAACATTCAAACAAATCATTACAACAATTTAATATAAAACATTCAAACAAATTAAAACATAAAACCCTTATAAAAAAAAAAAAAAAACAATAGCGGACCGCCCAGCAGCTGGGCGGTCAGCTATGAAGAGTGGACCGCCCAGCTGCTGGGCGGTCAGGTCCGGAAAGTGGCCGCCCAGCCGACGGGCGGTTGGGGTAGATTTAAAAATAAGTTTGTGGTGGGTAGATTTGATAATTTGTTTTTTTTGGGGGTATTAATAAAAATATTGGATTATATTCATTTTGAGATGCATAATCTGTTCTTGATTTTAATTTTTCACAATAATTTTACAAGATATATAATCCACATAACTTTTTGACTTGTATATGTCATTATGTTGTCGTTGATTTAATGTTAATAGTATTTCTGACGATTAAAGAAACATGTGATTTCATACTGTAATCATATTGCACAGAAGAAACTTCAAAAAATCACATTTCTAATTTCCTGAGAATTAATCAACGCCGGCCTATCAAATGCACAAATTTTTAGGGGTGTTAATTTTTTTTGGTTTCTTAAAGCAAGATTTGCCCTTTTTACACTTTCTTTCTTACAGCTCTCTACAATAAATGACAGCACGATTAACAAGGAAAGACGAAGAACAAATATACTGCAATAAAATATTTCCAGTTTTGCAAGAAAAAAAACAGGTTTTGAGGTGATTTAATTCTTATAGATCTTTCTTTCCTCCTTCAAACTTATTGTCTTTTTTGAAATTTCTTCTAAGTTGATATAATAAAGAAAATGAATCAAATTATAAAATATGCTTTAAGTTGTACGCAATGAGATTATTTCAGTTTAGAAGTTGTTGAAGCTTATCAACAACAAGGTTTAAGCAAGCAAATTAGTCATTAATTCTTGTTGATGACAACATTAATGAAGCTTCAATGCTTATGCTACATTTAAGTATATATATATTTATTTTTATTTTAAATGTAAGTCTTAGTATGTAGAATTAAATTATAAAAATTCATGATTATTTTTGTTACTTTAGCTTCATTTTAGGATACATTATCTATTCTTAGTTTAGATGTTCTCTAAATTTTTTTCAGAAGAATCTTTTTCTTCTTCAAAGTCTTTATTTCCAAACAAGTTAAGGGTCAGCTAGAAATAAAACCCAACCAGAATCAGAAACCCATTCTAGTACTACTCTTGTTTAATTCGTGAGGGTTTCATTTCATAAAGAGACTGTTTTTTTCACCGCTGCCTCATCAAGCCTATCACGAACCCTCCTCCTTTTTCCTGACTTTATATAGTGTCGTTGATTAAAGGTAATATATTATTTCTGATGATGCATTGTCTATTCTTAATCATACATTGCCACCAAAAAAAATTGCATTTCTGATTTCCTGAGAATTAATCTATCAAATGCACTAATTCTTTCATTTCTTACCGGCGGTGTTTGCATAACTGTTTCAAACCAAAATAGATAATATTTTTAAAAAGTAAAAAAAAATATTTAATAAAGATAAAGTTAGTATAAATTAATAAATAGAGTTCAAATATAGCATGTAAAAATCTGAAAAAAATGCACCTAAATTTAATTTAAAATGATGAAAAAGATATTTTGTAAGAGCAGAATCGGTATTTAGAAGAAAAAAAATCTTTCCTAAAATTAGATGCTCAAAATAGCAGGGCTTCTAATCATTTCCTTCTATTGAGGGCATTGTGTAAGCATATCTGCTTCAATCAAAAATAGAAAATGTTTAATAAAATAAAGTTAGTATAAATAATTAATAGACTTCTCTGCACTGAATATAACATTTTAAACCTGAAAATAGCAATTTCCTAACTAAATTTAAAACAATATATTTTTGAATAAAAATAGAAGTGGTATTCAGGAAATAAATAAAGCTGAATATTGAAATTTAGTCAAAAATAGCACTCGTCCCTTTTTGCACACATCATACGGGCCCTCCTTGCGAGATACTCTCACTGACAGTGGGGCCCGTTCTCCTCCGAACCTACGCGTCTCCTTTCCTTCTTCGAGACAACCGAAGTACCATAAATACCCCCCCACCAGCTCCCATCTCTCCCGAGTCGAAAGAGTTCTTTTAACCTAGGGTTTCAAGCGATAATCCCAAATCACCCTCTTTCTTCCAATTTTGTAATACTTTTCCTTCTCCGGCGAATCCATGGCGGACAACGGTGGGAAAAAGATTACTCTGAAGAGTTCCGATGGAGAGGAGTTCGAGGTGCCCGAGGTGGTGGCGATGGAGTCTCAGACAATCCGCCATATGATAGAAGACGACTGCGCGGAGAACTCAATCCCGCTTCCGAACGTTAACTCCAAGATTCTCTCGAAGGTGATCGAGTACTGTAAGAAGCACGTCGCCGCGGCGGAGGCGGCGTCGTCTAAGGCTTCGACGGAGGAAGGTACCGCCGCCGCTGCGTCCGTGACCAAGCCAAGCGATGAGGATCTGAAGACCTGGGACGCCGAGTTCGTGAAGGTGGATCAGGGCACGTTATTCGATCTCATATTGGTATAGTTTTTTTTCATCTACGCCTATCTATTTCTTTTTAACTTTTTTTAAGTGTATAAGCTTATTTTCTAGTATTTGAGAAACTTAGATCATGTTTAACGGAAGACTAGTGCTCTCTGAAAATTGGAAAAATATTGGTTTACAGCATTTTCTTGTTTAGGAGGTTGATAGGTTAAGGGAGAAACCAGTATAGTATTTTGGTCGTTGTCCTTTGCATAATATTTCAATTTGATATTGATATTTGGCCTGTTCTTTCTGGTTTTTTGTTAAAAAGAAGTCTGAGTCAAAGTTGTAGTAAACATAAAGTTCGTTTCTACTGTGTCCTCCTATCATCTGTATTGTTGATTTGGTTATTAGTTTAGTTCACAGATTTATATATCAATAAGGCAATTGCATTATTATTGTGTGTTCCACTTAATTATGAACTGACTTAGGCAATACAGATTAACTTGAAGCACATTTGAAGTAATTGTCAAAGACTGTACAATAAGATGCAGCTTACAATATTCTGTAATAAGATGCAGTTTACAATATACTCTGTCTGTTTGTCATTTTGGTAAATAGCGTAAACCCGTTGTTTTCATTTTTAAAATAGCGTAAACCCGTTGTTTTCATTTTTCTAATGTGAACCACTTGATAATTGGAGTTCATTTCTCTCAAGTGCACTTCATATGGTAACAAAAAAACATGGACTTTAAGCCTAATTTTCTTCCCTGTAATTGAATTTCATAGGCTGCTAACTACCTGAACATCAAGGGGCTGTTGGATCTGACATGCCAGACAGTGGCAGACATGATAAAGGGGAAGTCGCCAGAGGAGATACGCAAGACCTTCAACATAAAAATGACTTCTCTCCTGAGGAGGAGGAGGAGATTCGCCGTGAAAACCAATGGGCTTTCGAGTGAAGAACATTCCTCCTGTCTCTTAATAGACTTTTTTAATTACCTACTTATCTGTGTTTTACTTTTCAATAGTTTGTTGTATGGTGGTGGTTGGTCTGTGTGTGTAATGGCCTGTTTTGTAAGTACCCTTGTGGCTTTTGGTGGTGTTGGTGCTGGTTAAATGTTATAACTCTTATTATGAGATTGGTTGGTTAAATGTTGAAACTCTCTGAGAAGTTGCAATGAAGACTAGCACTTGTTTATCTCTCCTCTCTGTGATTTGTGTGCATGTTGGTTGATTTTGATCATCAAATTATCGATTGTTTAGTTTTACCTGTTTAATTATTACCAATAATTACTGCTTAAAGTAATGGTACATGTGCAATCTAGACTAAAATTTTGAAGCTCATGGTAGGATTTGCGTAAACTGTTTAGCTTATAATTAAACTGAAATTTGAAGGATCAAATGGGAAAATTATAAAATAAGATTTGGAGTATTGATGATAAGTCAGAATAATTAATGAGTGAGCCTATGGTGCTATGCATAGCACGGATGGGGTCCGTGTTACGGCTCAAAATTTAACTTTTCAAATTCTAACGGTCGATCCAATCGTTCAATGTGATAACCATATGAATATGTACTTGCAAATTAAATTTTATATATTTTCGAATTTTTTTACTATTTTTTTAGATAGGTAGAATTTTGATGGTCCAGAATCTTCAGAAAACACTGATTTTCTACCTATCTAAAAAAATAGTAAAAAAATTCGAAAAAATATAAAATTTAGTTTGCAAGTACATATTCATATGGTTATCACATTGAACGGTTGGATCGACCGTTAGAATTTTGAAAAGTTAAATTTTGAGCCGTAGTACGGACCCCATCCGTGCTATGCACAGCACCATAGCCTCACTCATAATTAATTATGGAGAATATTTTCAGTTCGCGTTAATTGGGTTTCCCCGTAATATAATTGGGTTTCGCCCCCACAACTTTTTGAGAGGATAGAGAGGTAGATGTCGGACGATTGGCAACTAGTGACCCGACGCAAAGACGGCGCTCAACCCACCGGTTCGGCGGCTACCACACCCTTCCCTAGGGTCCATGACTACATCCCTTACCACTCCAAGCCTTTATATATCCAAATTCTAGCCTCTCCACCGCCTCCAAACTCTTTCCAGACAACCACTATCCCAAAACCTAACCTGCCAAACCAACCATCGCAACTGCGTCACCTCCTTCTTCTCCACCACCAGCTCAAGCTACCTACTATATCTCCCCTCACAGCCCTACTCAACTCTATTTTCCTCCATTGTCACAATTCACTGAGTGGTGCGGGCACTGTTGTCGTACCGGACATAGCTCTGCCGTTTGCCAGAACCCAATGAGGTGTGGTAAGTGCTGGGGTGAGGGACACACCGACTTTCGCTACAGAACAGAGATGCTCAACCCGGCTGCTTTACCGAGCGCAACTACCTCCTCTCAAGGTGGACCTGACGAAGCCTATTGATGACCAGCTACTGGAGCCATGTCCGCTCAGCGCACCAGCCATGCCGACCAATAGACCTAAAAGGCTTGCTTACTTTGCTGACCGCGACCTGGCGTTTTTTGAAGGAGAGTACCAAGCTCAACAATGGTGTGATCTTCGACACTCATGAGTATGAGTTGGGTTTCAAAATGTCAGACGTGGCTGGATTTGCAATGAGAACAAAGTTGGTGCAGGAGTCCGACATTTCCATTGGCATGCTGGCTGAGGGTGTTTTCCTCATTATCTTACCTGCTGGGGTGGCTCCGGAGACGTTCATCAACAAAACGACACGGAGCTCTGGGATGCCGACTTCTCTTTCAGCCTTGGTCTCCTTTGAATGGTGCCCGCCTAGTTCTTCTTGAGTATAAGGCTCTCCTAACCTAACAAATGTCCCACTGCTTCTTCGTAGAGAGAAGGACATAGCGGGGGCCATCAGCACCTTTGGCATCTACCTCGGTTTGGTGCCGCAAACAGGTCCTCCCAACCTCTCCATTTGGACAGCTGTTGTTGCTGTTGACAGGTTGGAGTGTATCCCGGAAATGGTGGATATGCATGTAGGGGGTCTCGAATTCACCGTTTCAGTACATACAAAGAACTGGATCTGCTCACCCCTATACTCGCCGGCCGACCTCCCCAAACACCAACCCAAGTTCAGCAAACCAGTCCAAACCTCGAGCAGGGTGGTTGATGCGGAGGAGCGCATGCCTACATCCAGGACTGTGTTAAGAGATCTGTGTAAGGGTCTCAATCCGAAGGCTATCCCGGAGGACATTAGAGGCTTCCTAACTTCCAACACCTGGCCAGTGATCACCCAAACCCAGGCGAGAATCATCGCCGACCTTCAAGATGAATGGAATGCAGAGACAGATTCGGGAGAAGGAATGCTTAATGGGGCGGGTCAAACCTCTGAGTGCCTGTCTGACCCATCTCACACGACAGTTGGCCCTTTGCCACATCAAGCGGGATACGCAGATGGCCCAATGGAAGCTAAAGTTGCGAACGTCCAATCCCAGCTTGATGCGAGTCAGCACACTCATATGCACCCTGACAACTCCAACCCATCACAGATGCCTAAGAGGATAGTGCCACAACAAATCAACAAGCCTATTCAAATCCTTCAACGATCATCACCGCAAGAAGACACAAGGGTGTTAGAACTGATCCCAAGAGCCTGCAATTCCGTGTGAGATGATTCTCTAGAGCAGTTGACAGTGGCCAGCTGCCAGGCTACGGGGGTCAGGAGACAACTCACGCTACAAGACATAACGAAATCTTCAAAAAGGAAGACGTGTCCAATTAGGGAAGCCTCACACGTGCAAGGCATAAAAGGAAATTACACCAAGCTGAAAGCAAGCCCAGACAAGGCCCAAAAAGGAATGACTTTCTCTCCAAATCATGTAGCCTTCAAGAAGTCAGCCCAGCTAGCAACATCTCGGGCCAAGGCCAAAGTGAATAAAGCAGTCCGCACGGCCAAAATCAGTTTTAACAAAGAAAGCCTTTATGAAGTGAGTGTCCAGTATGGCCTGTGCTCTAATATTGCAACGGGCTGTGGGTTCCAAACTAACCATGTTCAATAGGCCTTAAATGAAGACAATGGCCAACACAAGAACACAGTCGTGGATCTGAGAGATGGACCCGAAAGGGACTTCGACTGTGAAGAAGAGGCTGGGCCTAGTCAGGAAGGCCCGGATCTGGCTTTTGACTCTGAAGAGGACTTTGAGTCCGAAGAGGAGATGATTTAGCTCCGCTAAGTCTTTGATTGATGCAGTTGTTGTGTTCACAGTTTTCAATGATATTTATAAAATTTACAGTACTTTCTTGGAATGTTAGGGGGTTGGGTAATGATGAAAAATGTAGGGTGGTGCGTAATGTGATTAAAAATGCAAGATGTGATTAAAAATGCAAGATGTGATATCGTGCTCTTTCAAGAGACGAAATGCAACAGAATGGATCTTTCGTATGTTTTGCGTTTTTACCATCTTTTTTCAGTATTGATGTGGTGTTTAATCTTGCATTAAATTTAGCTGGTGACATTCTTATAGCTTGGAAGCGCTCATATAACTCATTATGCCTCATGCAATCACAGTCATCTTGAAACAGGTCACCTCGGGTCAATGGCTGATTGTTACCAATGCTTATGGCCTGATAAAAGATGCGCTAAAATTGGGATTTATAGACGAACTGACATTCAATTTCGAGAATGGTCAACCTTTCTTGGGTCCTCGCGGGGGACTTTAATCTTGTCAGATGGCTAACAGATAGATCCTCATGCATACCGGTCTTCTCTCGAATGGAACGGTTCAACAGATTTATATCCCATGCAGGGGTCATTGACATTTCGCTAAGCAACCGGTCTTACACATGGTCGAGTAGGCGCCCGCAGTCGATGTTTTCCAAGCTGGACATGATCTTTTTCAGTCCTAACTAGATGACTGCTTATCCGGTTATTCATTTAGAGGCTTTAGAAAATATTGTCTTTGACCACACTCCCCTGCTTCTCACTTGTAAAGGAATGCAGCAAAGGCCACGAAGTTTTCGGCTAGAACTGTTTTGGCTAAAATATTGGTAGCCTAAACTAATGGTTCATAATTTATGGTGGGGCCACTCTGGGCTGGTTCATAACTAATGGTTCATAACTTATGGTGGTTCATAAACTAATGGTTCATCATAAAACAACAGTCCTTCATATGGCACTTACAATGTGGGAGAGGGAATCATTTGGTTTCTTAGAAAGATAGTTGGATTTCTGCAAAAATTAGTTCTTTTCTTTGATCAAATTGAAGAAAGAAGGAATCTTTTAAACCATGAATTCAATTTGAGACAGCAAATAAGAGAAAGAGCTTTTGAGTTGGCCAACAACATCGAGATGAAATGGAAACAACGATCTCGGTGTAATTGGATTGCACGAGGGGATAGCAATACTAAGTTCTTCCATGCTTTTGCGTCATCAAGACTAAGAAGAAACCAGGTCTTAGAAATTGAGGACGATGGCATGGTAATAACAAACCATGATCAGATCGTGCATACCTTCGCCAATTCCATGAAAGACCTGCTTGGCAAATCAATGCCGGTTTTACCTTTCCATGTGGAAACTCTGTACTCGACTAACCCGGATCTTCAAGATTTACAGAACACCTTCACATTGGATGAAATCAAAGTGGCGGTCAAACAGTTGGCCAATGATAAGGCACGATATTTTCCAAATGATGCTCTGTTTCTTTGATAATGATCTAAACCTTGAGCCGTACAATGCAGCCAATATTGTCATGATTTTGAAAATGGAACACCCAAGATCCACCTTGGACTTCTGACCTATAACCGTAATCAATTTAATCTCAAAATTGATTACCAAGGTGCTCTCCAATAGGCTAAGGACTAAGCTACCGAACCTAATATCAACTAGCCAAACAGCCTTCGTGTATGGGAGATAGATCTCAGAGAATTTTGTTACAATACGAGAAATTCTGCATCACATAGTGCATACGGGCAAACTGGCGATATTCGCGAAGATTGACTTCAAAATGGCCTTTGACTCGATAGAATGCGAATTCTTAATTCGAATCATGCGAGCAAGGGGCTTTCCAGAAATGTGGGTGATGTGGATGCAATCCATTTGGTCCACCTCATCCTCCAAGGTCTGTGTCAATGGAGACTCCTCACAGCCATTTCACCATAAGCGGGGTCTCTGCCAAGGAGACCCAATATCCCTCATGCTTTTCAATATCGGGGTAGATGTGTTCCAGAGAATGGTCCAAGTGGCTAGCTCGATTGTTCAAACACTGCTGACCGGCCGAATTAATGAGTCGATCTTGGCATTACAATATGCCGATGATACAGCAATTATTGCTAATGCTGACATCACTGCTCTAATTACATTCAAGCTTATCTTGCGACTATTTACCAAGGCATCAGGTTACAAGTTAACTTTGCAAAGAGCACTTTCATATCATTGAATATTCCGCATGAGAATCAGCAAGTGGTACATGCATTATTTGGATTCTCCAGAACCAACTTCCCAATCAATTACTTAGGGATGCCACTAACCATCCGAGCACCAGTAAAAGAGGATTTTATACCTCTAATCGAGAAGGTTGAAAGAAGGTTGGAGGGTTGGCAGTCAAAGCTCCTTAGTAGAGGAGGAAGGTTCAAGCTAGTGCATTCGGTTCTTTCCACAATCCCGACATACTACATGATTTACTTCAAATTTTCAAAGTGGGTGATTAGAAGAATTGACAAGGTACGAAGGAATTTCATTTGGGGCAAAAATACAAACCGGGTGCGAGGTATTTCCTTATGCAATTGGGGCCTTGTGAGTCTACCTAAAAGTGGGGAGGTATGGGAGTGGCGGATTTGGAGATAAGAAACATATCTCTATCATTGCGCTGGTGGTGGAAGGGTTATAAAGAACCTGATTCCATGTGAACGTCCGTGATCATGACCATCCGGTGGCAAGGAAATTACTATCAAGGCCCAAAACTGTGGTCAAGCAATGACTCTTTTTTCTGGAGCCAACTGCTAGCTATCAAACATCTCTTTGGTTGGGCAATTGAGTGGGCAATCGGGGATGGTAAACATATCTCTTAGTGGTATGACAAACGAGGTCCCCACCTGCTAGCGAACACGGGGTCTAGACAGGTGGGCCATGCTCTATCATTGAATCAGGCAAAGGTCCTTCGACTGACAATCCATCAGGAATCTTACCCGTTCCCAGTTTCAACTGATGTTCCTGACGATCTAACTTAGCGGTTGACTTCAACTGAGCAGTACAGTGCATCATCCGTTTATCGGTTACTCAAAGGAGGTGGCCTCATTAAATGGAAATTCAAGGGCACATGGAAATATAACATCCCTCCAACAGTCAAGATATTTGTATATCTACTGTTGAAAGACAAGTTATTAACAAGAGAGGTCATGATCCAATGAAATTTTAATCGCCCAGACAGTGCATGTGCTCTATGCGAAACAAATATTTTGGAATCAGCGGTACACCTATTTTTCCAATGTCCTTATTCTCTAGATATTTGAAACATGGTGTACATTATCATGGGATGTGAGTTGCTGGTACAGGGTGGATCGCTACAGGAAGTTTGGAGGAATTCTTTTAACATATTCAAGCATAATCCTGTAATGCGTACAAGATGGCAGGGTCTCTTTTCGGCAATCTGTTGGTTTATCTGGAGGCAGTGCAATAGTAGAATTTTTGAGGACAGAGTAGTTACGGCTGATGTAGTTGCACAGTGGATTATTAGTGAGGCAACACTCTGGGAAGAGAATTGCGGAGGATAGAGACAGAGGAATTGACGGACACTCTTTTGTTTAAATTCTGTTTTAGCTTTACTTATGTTAGAATAATGGACTGTAGTTGATTTGGTTATTTACTCTTATGTATGTTGCTAGAATATGTGCATGCGGGGCACTATTCTGAGATACTGACAAACTATGTAGCCTGATTCTTTAATTCTCTAATACAACATTCCTGGCAGCCACTGCCCGGTCTTTTAAAAAAACAAAAGATGATAAGTCAGAATAAACCTTGATTGTACCATTTTTTTTTCAGGGTGAGCCCAAGATAAATATTTGATGATTGGATATACCCAAGGTTCTAAATAGCGATTATAGCGGCATAGCGGGGAGACAAAAAAAAAAACTATCGCGAATAGCGTAGCTATAGCGAAAGCTATCCTACATAGCGTTTTTTTTATTTTCAAAAATTTTATTTTATATTTCTACTAATAATAAACATATATAAAGTCTCATAAGTAACAAAAACATCAAATTGATTAAGAAGTTCTAATATTCACATTGAACCAATACAAAGTTCAAATTGTCATTCAAAATATCTCTAATTCATAAACTATTGATATTATAGACCAACGCACATTGTTCAAGTTTATTGATATTATAGACACATCTAATTTAATTTCGTTTTGGACCTTAAAGCCCATTTAAATTGCAAAACAAATAAATAATAATAAGCCCATGTAGCATAGCGGACCGCTATTCCGCTACGCGCTATGCGCTATAGCGGACCGCTATTACCGCTATAGCGGCCGTAGCTCGATTAGCGTAGTTTTACCCCGTAGCTTAGCTTTTTAGGTCAAAAACCGCTATAGCTGCGCTATAGCTTCGCTATAGCTAGCTATTTAGAACCATGGATATACCTGATATATAATTTGATATATTATTCTCATATTAATTCAAGTAAATCTAAATAGAGTTGAAATAATGAGCGGGGGAGGCAATTGACAAGTACACAGTTGTTATTGCCATGATTTTTCAAAAAAGTTATTAAATCATGTGTCTAGTAATTCATTTTCTGACTCCGTTTTGTCAAATCTTTTATCTGTAATGTTTGATCAAATGTCAGCAACTAATTACAACTGTGTGTACATCTGGCTTTTTGCGTTTTGCGCAATCTCTATAAAGATGACTTGTTGAAAAATTTAGGCAAGTAAGTTTTGTCCGATCTAGGGCTGTAAATGAGCCGAGTTTGAGCGAGTTACCCCAACTCGAACTCAGCTCATTAAATAAATGAGCGAGTCAACTCGAGTTGGGATGGTAATAACGAGCTGTAGAGCCAACTCGAACACAGCTCGTTATCAACTCGAGTTGGCTCACAACTCGTTTATAAACTCATTTAACCAGTTAAATCAATACAACACAAGTTATAAACGAGTTTGAGCTGAGTTTGAGCTGAGTTTGAGCCGAGTTTGGGTTTGGTTTTGCTTATTTCGGGATTTTTTGTGTCCAAACTGTGTAACTTTATGTAACTCGAGTTATAAATAAGCGAGTTGGGGACAGCTCAAACTCAGCTCATTTATTAAACGAGTCAGCCAACTCGAGTTGGAACTAACTCGAGTTGTAATGAGCGAGTTAAAGTGAGCTGTAAATGAGCGAGTTACGAGCGAGTTGCGAGTTCGAGCAATTTTGCCCAGCCCTAGTCCGATCAATCAAACGTATAAAAAAATCTATTTTTGTGTTGTTGTGATAAAAGTGAGCATAGCTCACCGATTTATTTACCACAATCAACAGTATTCCATGACTCAGTACCACTGGTACCGACCCTGATATCACAGTCAAGAACAAAATAAAAGTCATACATAAAGTTCAAACTAACTCTAGCATAATAAGTTAATAACGAAACACATAACAAAAGATACAACCACAACACCCTTCCAACAAACTATATCATATTACTAACCAATACCAAACTACACAAAACCAACTTACTTCACTTTGGTGCATGTTTGGGTCTGATCCACCTATAGGCAGCAGACTCATGATTACCTCCTCCTGACTATTCTGCCCTCCTGCAATAATATATCCACGTAATATATCACAATTTGATCAATATCAGTAGGAAGCAATAAAAATAACTTCAACAATGAATCATAACATATGTTCTTTACTCAGAAATACTTCAAAGCTATAATTTGAGCCCCTGTTGACTTGAAATTCATTCTTTGTCAATAATCATAATTCATCAATAGCAGAAGGTCATGAATTTATTCCATTTCAAAACAAACAAAATTTTAAAAAGCTTGAAAGGAATTAGTGAATTGTTTTTCTACGGATCATGTATAACACGACACGATATGCACGTGTAAGAACACAGCACAACACAACAAGGGGTGTTAGATGTGTTGCTTCTAAACATATGCTGTACTCATGCAAATGCCATGTCTATCGCAGTCTCGCTAACAAAATAACCAAGGACACGACTAGACACGACCAAACACTGCACGGGCAACACATGCAAGGACACATCACATGCAACAGATAGGTGTGATTAAACATGATGTGCCAATCCGTGTTGTGTTGTTTTCCGACGCTGTGTAGCATGACACCATGACGAATTTAGTATGGAGTAGGGAGTGGCTAAGCCACTCACATGACTTCTAAAATTTTAATCACACGTATTAGAATTTCGTTAGTCTTTCTTTTTTGACATGTATTAGCCCTCTCCTATTTCATCATGCGTAGTCTATAAAACAAAAATAATAGATATTTTTGTGATCTGGTATTGCTTATTTAATTTTATTATAAAAATAATTAGACAAAAAAATAAAATAACATAAAATATTTTTTTAAAGGCAATATTTATCCCTTATATATATTTAAACTCTTACTGTGTGTTTCTGTGTGACAGGACACAACACTGCAAAAATAAGGCTGAACACGCCACGAAACGTTTACAGTTCAGTAGCAAGTAGCAAGAATGCTCTAGTTTTGTAGTGGAAACTTTCATATCCTCTCCAGTGTTGAAAAGGTTTTTACCGCAAATATCAAATAGGATAGATGGCATCTTTATACTTTTAAGTGCAAATCGATATTTGTAAGTGTACAAATGCAAACCAGATGCGTCAATTTCATGTATAATGCAAACTATATTGATTATCATATAACTATTTGTAATTAATTTGCAATTAAAATGCAAATGATGCGCGTAGGCCTGACAAGTAATCTGTGTTTACTGTTTAATTTGTGCTACTAGTCCCCTTTGATCCATTCTGGGCTATTGCGCGCGCCGCTAACCTTTTGGTTATTCTTAGCAGAGTTTTATTTCATTTAGGAAATGAAATATCAACGAAGTTTAGACGAGTTCTTTTTTTTTTTTTTGAGAAAAACCACAAATATTGATACGAATCGAACGGTTCAGACGGAATTTGATCCGATGCTCATTGTACCCACTTGAGAGTAGGTCCGATGTACTTTAGTTCGATGGGTTTAATCACTGTCGATTTCTTTTGTGCGCGCATGTTTCAATTTTCGTGCGCACAAATTAGATCGGACGGTCATCATGTTCGTTGCACCTAAAAGTAGGTCCGATGTCCTTCGGACCTACTCCATTCTCCATTGTACCGCCCCCTCCATTTTGATTTATGCAGAAGGTGAAACTTTATTATATTATCTGTTAAGTTTCTTTACCAGTTATACTTTGGGATTTGAGCAAATGAGATACGAAGATATGTTTTTCTTCGCGGATCCCGGTTGAGAGAACATTTTTTCATAAATGGCGGCATGCAGTGATGACCTTTTACATGATTTATTTAATTTTTGGTTAGAAGAAAATGTCAAAGTACGTAGATTCCAGAATAAGTTACATAACTGTGCTCATAATTTTCAGTCCCATGATGTGGCAAGTCGTTCTGTTTACACAATCCTTTTTAAAATTAAACAAAGATTACACTTCTCAAATTACTTCCCGACAATTCTATTGATTAGAAGGAACAGTGTTGCTCTGGCTAATGTGGGTCCGACCCTGCACAACAAGTTTATAATTCACTAGTTACAAGGAAAAACAAGACAATAAACAGCAAATCCTAGCAACTCTTCATCATGCAAATTTCGTGTGCTATGTACGTACGTTTCAAGTCTTTCATGCACCTTTCATTTGCTTCATCTTGATTACTTCATGCATTAATTATTTGTGCTCAGAAAATAAACTATATATATAACACACAAATTCGTCATTAATAAAATGCATTTGTTACTCTAGTACCAGCTAATTCGACATCTATATATATATCTTCACATTTTCCCAACACACGCAGTACCTCTCTCTTTGACTTCATTGATTTTGTACTCGGGTCTTTCTTCCATGCTAAACTTCTCGTGAGCGCCTTAATGCTTCTCTAAGCGTATTCTCTTCTTTTCTTTTTTGAAAGAAGACCGGTAGAAGCTACCAGTAGAGTGGAAAAAACGTGCCGTGCCGTGACTATCACGCCACGACTTTGGTCTCGTACCGTGCCGTGATCAAGTTATTTTTTCACGTGCCGTGCCGTGCTGTGACTAAAATGTTAAGGGGTGGTAACGGCACATAAATAGTCACGCCACGTGAGTCACGTCGTGCCTAAACGTGCCGTGACCATACGTAACTCGCGTGACTCGCGTGACCATTTAATCATAATTTAGGTTAGTTTATTCAAGATTCACCATTAAATCAATATCTAATGGTCCTAATTACATGTGACTCGCGTGACTACGTGTCGTGCCGTGCCGTGACTAAATCTTTCACGTGTCGTGCCGTGCCGTGCTAAAGTTTCAAAAAACGAGCACGGCACACGAATGGTCACGGCACGTAACTGACACGCGTGTCGTGCCGTTCCGTGCTGTAACCGTACCATTCCGTAACGGAGCCGGCTCCGCCGTGCTATTTTTCCCGCTCTAGCTACCAGTATGTATTCTCTTCTTTTCATGCCCACGTATATCATCCTTTTCGCTGTTAACTTTTAGCTGAAGAATCGTACCCTTCTCTCCATTTCCTCGATGAATTGGAGACTTTCTTTACATCCTCCATGCATCCATTTATCTTAGAAACCGAGATCATAAATAAAAGAAAGCTAGTTTAAAAATAAACTATTGTGAACTTTGCTTTTATGGTCAACATATTTATTAAGAAAATTATCTAAATCAAGCGCATTTTTGTTCAATTGCCTGTCTTTTTACATTCCATACAAAAAGTTCTGAGAGTAATTTCGAAATTTTTTAAATGTCTTTCAATTATTTTACTCGCTGCGTGGAATTGTTAATGCCACGACGTAATATAATAACAGGGAATAGGAATATAAAATTTAAATTGATAAAAAAAAATATTCACTATAAATTCATATACTCACAATTTTTTGTCATTTGCTTGTTATACTAATTCTTAAAAGGAAAGCAGAGAAAGTGTAATATATTTTAATTAGATGCAATTGATGATGTATCAATTGATGTACACCCAGCGGGGGAAACCAGAGCATATTTTAATTAATGATGTATCAATTGATGTACACAACTGGCTGCTATTTAGTTAAATGCAATTGTGGTAGAGATGGACTGGGCATAATGGGGGCATTTTTAATTTATTAGCGGATCTCTTTACGATCTAAGAGAATATAGTTAGGATGACTAAATAGTTACAATGGTCAGTTGACCTGAGTAACTCTCTTGTAAATACTTTTCTTAATTCAAATATATCTTAGTGGAACCTTTCCACTAACCTTCAAAAGAAGAAAGTGTAATATATTTGGAAAAAGAAATGGAGAAGATCTGTATGACAAATCTTGAACAGAATAAAAAATATATTTTCATACTTGGATCTAACTGATCCAAAACATAATGCTTCTTTTTTCCTCATTGGGTAAGATTGCAGTTTCTATACGTTCAATTTTATGTTTGCCCTGTGTAAATTTTCTTGGAATTTGGGTTTTTCTTTGATGTGCTTGTACAGGGGTGCAAACGGATCGGATACGGATCGGATAGTGGTAAAACCAAATCCGTATCCGTATTTTTTTTTGTCGGGTACGGATATGGATTGGAAAGTAACGGGATACGAATACGGGTCGGATATTAAATGGATACGAATACGGATAGGATATTATCGGATATGAATACGGATACAGATATAATTAGGATTTCTAACTCAAATATATATAATTAATTTGTTGTATGTAATTACAAAATATATATCAATTTAACAGTAGAATCAATTATAGCAGTAGAATCTGAAAATTTTGCATTATTAAGTTTGACTATGTTTAATGATTACTAAGTTTGACTATGTTTAATAGTTACAGTAAGTTTGCCTATACATGAATAGCAGTAGAAAATAATAACCATATCTTTAATGGTTATAGCAAGCTTGACTAATTGTTTTACTGGAGACTCGACACAACAGTAATAGAAAAAGAGAAAATATTGAAATTGCTAGGTGTAATGTTTAAATACCAAATATCTAAAATAGGCGTACAAAGAATTGAAGAAATAGTGAATTTGCTTTTGACCTGTGAGGCTGTGACTGAAATGCAAAGAAAAGACTAAAATCGTGATTTTGCAAAGATAATTTTTTGAAAATGCGGAGAAAACCGTATATTAGGGAAACAGTCGAAGTTGTAAACTGTATCTTTGGGAAACATCCTAACTCGCCCGCTCTAAACCCGAGAAGGAATTGAGATTTGGCCCATTTAACAGCCTAATACGAAAAGTCGGATAAACGAAAAAATTCAGAAAAACGGATATTCGAAAAGTCTAAAATATGCGGATACAGATAATTATCCGTATCCGTATCCGCTTCTTAAACTAAAACCGAATCCGTATCCATATTTGCATAAATTATATCTGTATCTGTATCCGTATCCGCAAACTATCCGAATCCGAAAAATTCGGATACAAATCCGGATTCGGACGGATAATATCCAACCCGTTTGCACCCCTATTACTTCGTATAATTCTTGTATATTCTCTTCTTTTTTTTCCTTTTTTGGGTTGATACTAGTTTTCAAAAAGAATTTCAGGGCTGCTTTTTATAAACTACCCACTTTATAATCTCGATATGATACAGTGCTTATAATCTCTGTACAAATCATGAGAGATTCTATTGTACCAAAACTGCACAACAATAATACTGCCTCAAAATCTATCTCCAAAACAAAATCTAAACAATCACGGTCGCGCAACCAATGTCGGTGCTCATGTGGATTGCTCATTGGCCTTGTCACCTTTCTAATCTTACAACAACTTGAGACGCTCGGCCGAAGCATCGCCTTCCTTCACCTTGACTTGTCACTTCCTTCATGGCGCTTCCCGAATGAGTTCTTCCTTCATACCTCTTTTCGCGGTAGCAAATTACCGAATGAGTTCTTACCAAATGAGTTATTGCTTCATACCTCTTTTTGCGGCAGCAAATTACTGAATGAGTTCTTGCCATTGAAGGATCTAATTAGCCTTGCAAGGTCCCATGGGATGGAAACACTTGGTTCATGAGCAGATGAGCTCTTTAAATGATACGTTTGATGCGGGTGAGGCAGAGTACCTCCATTTCCCCTCTAATCAATCAGAAGGACGACTTCTCTGCCTGGCAGGCAACAGTACCAGAAACGGTACGTTAAATTCATATGCCTTGGTACATCCTGAGAAATTGCCGCCTGGCTATAGATTTGTCCCAGGTATTACATTTGTGTCGGAGTCTTATTACGGTTACGACAATATATGTCATGGGCTATTCGCCATAATGCCATTTGCGGCTTGGCACTATAGAAAAGGGTGTGTGAGGCCGGATAGGTGGGTACTGTACCAAAGAGGTGAGGTGAGGAGAGGGATCTCTAATTGGTTGAGAAATTTTATAGAATTAACCTTTGGTGAGGAAATGATGATCGAGAATTTCAAAGCATGAGGTAAAGTGAACTATGCTTCAAGTTGTTTCAAGGAGGCGGTGGTGTTTCGGCACAATGAAGGCAAGATGCTAGAAGATAAGAAGATTCAAGTTTATGAAATGGTGAGGTGCAAGAGCAGGAAGTATTGTAAGATCCCGGAGAGAGATGAAACCGAGAATGTGATAAAATTGACCTTGTTACTGAGAAGCAACAGTCGATCGTTTAAAGATGAAGCCAGCATGATAAATGTGTTTCGAAAGGAGTGTGCAAAGGTGAAGGCATGCCGGCTTAAGGTAACCCGGCCCGATAACCTCACCTTTTGTGATCAGGTTAGTTTGTCCCTTTCTATTCTCTGGTTTATTTTAGATCGTCTGTATGTGTCTATTCTCGTCATGGATCATTTAAGTTTAGTTGAAAAAATGGATTCTTGATCTTTTTTCATTTGCCATAAATAATTAATCCAAATCTTTTCATATTTTTGCATTTTTTTTTTCAAATCAAAGGATTCATTATCTATTATAGTGAATTCCTACCTAAATCTAAAAAGAATTGGCGGTTAAAGTTGTCGGCATGAACTCATTTATGTTATTCACTTGTATGTGAGCATGTTCTTCTTGCATAACTATATTTTTTTTTGTTTCTTTTTAACTTCACCTCATGATATTTCAAAAAATGGATACATAACCTTTTTGCCATTGTAAGTAGTTAGTAATTTGCATACAAAGCAAGGACTGGATTTAATATAAATGGTTGAGAAATAAGGCATCTTTTGGTTTTGTGAAATTTACTATAGCAGTAAGGAGGAATTCTAAACTTATGGATTTGTTAATTTAAGCATTTCTTTTGGACAACAAATTAATACATGCTAAAGAAAACAGCCAACAACTACCATTCTTACATTTTTAACCATATATTAATTTGAGTGAGGCTATGGTGCTATGCATAGCACGGATGGGGTCCGTGCTACGGCTCAAAATTTGACTTTTCAAAATCGTAACGGTCGATCCGAACTGTTCAACATGATTATAAAATGAATATGTACTTGCAAACCAAATTTTACATTTTTCCGAATTTTTTTACTATTTTTTTAGATATGCGCTGGTTTTGGATAATGTTCAAATCAAGTGATTTTCGAAAAAATAGTAAAAAAATTCGGAAAAATGTAAAATTTGGTTTGCAAGTACATATTCATTTTATAATCACGTTGAACGGTTCGGATCGACCGTTACGATTTTGAAAAGTCAAATTTTGAGCCGTAGCACGGACCCCATCCGTGCTATGCATAGCACCATAGCCTCACTCTATTAATTTTGTATGGTTTGCTCAATCAAAGAAAATTTTGTTGCAAGTAGTTTGCTATAAATTTCCTTCTAGATTTCATTAAA
The DNA here is from genome assembly GCA_025461045.1 of Carex parvula. Classification (NCBI taxonomy): domain Eukaryota; kingdom Viridiplantae; phylum Streptophyta; class Magnoliopsida; order Poales; family Cyperaceae; genus Carex; species Carex parvula. The sequence goes on along the minus strand of JAJGRW010000068.1, from coordinate 367,376 downwards.
TCAAATAAAAAGAGCACAAACAAATTACTTGTTGAAAACAATATCTTAAGAACCGAGGACTTTGTAATTGAAGGGAGATACATAGTGGTTGTAAGATTCATTTTGTTCTTGTTTGTAATTTCCAAAAAAAAGGAGAGCCTAGAATGTGATCATTTTTTAAATTTATACAGGTGAAGATGATGAGCGAAACCGACATTCTAGCATTGCCACATGGCGCTCAACTTACGAATCTATTTTTTATGGACAAGAACAGCAGTGTCATGGAATTCTTTCCAAAGAGATGGAAGGATTTGGCTGGCCCGGGACAGTTTGTGTACCAGTGGATATGATCAGCACTCTGGAATGCGCCATGTTGGCACCTGGCATGATCCTAAAGGCGATAAGTGTCCTTGTAGTGATAAAGCACAATGCATGTCTTTTTACGAATCGGCAGATAGGAATCAATGAGCACTTCCTCTCAAACTGGACCTCCAGTGTTTTGAAGGAGGCGATGGCGCGGAAATTGCACACATTGAAATTAAACGGCAGTGCCGACATTTTTATTAATATCTAAAGTTAATTACAAATTAATAAATATACCCAAAATCAGTGGGTATTTGAAAGATGTCCAAACCGGCCAGAATCTAGCCGGTTTCTTTCTTTTATTTTTTATTTTTTTTAGAGACAATATGAAGAGCAAGATAATGAAATCTAACACTGAAAATTCAAATTTTTTGTTTAATTATTTGTTAGATTACTTCTTTTGATGTATAATTAGCATATTTATACTAAAATACACTATATTACTTGAAATTATATTGAATTACACTAAATTACACTAATTTCACTAATTATAATGAAATACGGTAAATTACGCTAAAACTACGCAAAATTACGCAAAATTAGGCCGATTTTGTGTCATCTTTCATAAATCATAAAAAATAGTAAAAAAATTCCAAAAATAGTAAAAATTGGTATTCTACAAGTTCATTATATAACTAATTTACTGAGCTACTTAGATTGAATAATAGAAATGAAAATCTTAATCGGAAACTTCAACTCAAGTTTTGAGGCTCTTCCCTTTGTTTTTTGGCAATTCTGAATTTTGAAATTTGACAAAGCGGTCACCGATGCATGCGTATTTTCGCAAGCTTTCCGAAAAGTGGTCATTTGCTGAAATCGGACACTCGAGCGCCGTTTTATGGCCGTTTAAAGTTTCGTCGTCGTTTTTCGCCTTCTCAGTAAAGATATCATCCATATTCATATGTAATTTACCGTATTTTAGCGTAATTTAACATAATTTAGCGTAATTTAATGTAATATAGTGTAATTCAACATAATTTCAAGTAATTTAGCGTATTTTAGTATAAATATGCTAATTATACATCGTAAGAATTAATCTAACAAAAAATTTAAACAAAACATTTGAATTTTCAGTATTATATTTCATTATCTTGCTCTTTATAGTGTCTCTAAAAAATAAAAAAAAGGGAAGAAATCGGCCAGAATCTGACCGGTTTGGACATTTTTCGAAATAACCACTGATTCTGGGTATATTTATTAATTTGTAATTAACTTTGGATATTAATAAAAATGTCGGCAGCAGTGCAATTGCAGTTAATTAATGTTAGTAATTCCAGAAAAAAACAATGTTTTTGTTAAATTTGAGATGAATATGTTATAAATTAATAAATTTAATTTGTAGTTAATTGTTGGAACTCTCTAGAATTGTCATAAATGTATTAGTTAATATTGGAATTCTCTAGAAGTCATGTCGTGATCTTCTAGGTTGTCTTGAAAGATGAAAAACGTGTATATGAAATAGAGAGAGTTAATGAGAGATTTACATGCTATTTAGTGATAGTAAAGTGTGTAGAAAATTCTTATTGGTCTATATAATGTGTAAGTAGTATTTTGGATGTAAGAGAGTAAGAAAATATTGATAATATAAGTAAATTTTTTGCCATAGAGTATTATCTTCGTCACTATTAAAATATATTAAGTTTGTTTCTATATTAAAATCGATTCCATCAGAATATGCGTCGCATATGGTGCAGGCTAGGCACAATTCTAAATAAATGAAGTAGATTGTTCATATAAGGATTCAAATGCATTAAGTGAAGTTGAATAAGTCAGGAGAGTGTTTTCATTTGTATCAGGGTTATGATCGAACTGCTACAACATTATATGAATTGAATGTGCTTCCTTCATATATGCGTCGATCCCTCCAAGTGGAACAGTAGGTTCCTTTTTTCTTTAGGGGCATTTTGACATTAACATTAATCAATTTCATATAATTTTTAGCTTATTATTGTCAAGATTCTTAATGGTTTATTATGATAATGTGGTTGGTATGAAACTGGATGCCAATTACAAAAGAAATATTCAAGAAGACTTGCAAGTGAGGCCCAATAGTCAGCCTTTTATTTAAGTTAAAATTAGTGTTTGTATCATATCTCATGATCAATTTGTATATAGGTTATTTATGTTGTTTTGGGATATTTATATTATTTAATAGTATATTCTGAGTGCAGGACTCTAAGCCTACCTCCAGTTCCAAGAAAAATATATATCTACGTGAAGATGAAATCTTCATTATGAATCTACATTGATCAAGAATTTTTTCCCAAAAGCATTGATGAAAATTCAATTTTAATCGATATTTTTCTGGAGTTGATTGAACCGTCTTAATGAACTAATATATTGATTTTGTTCTGTTCATGGTTCTGAAACTCGGAATCGGAATCGGAATCGGGTTCTTGACCGTGAAATTGGAATCGGATGAATCGGCCGGAATCGGCCGAGTTGACTCGGAAACTCAATTTTATTTTACTGAAACTTGTTTTGTAGCCAAAAGGTAGGAAATAATTGGTAAAAAAATAATTTGTAGAAAAACTATGTTAACACAAAATATTACACTCAAATAATCCACTAATTATATAATATAATACAAGCATTACAAATAGAACAAATTTTTCATTGCCAGAAGCTATGCCGAGCTGGCTGGATCATCTCATTGTCCTTTGTATTAAAATACGAATGAGGATATTGTTGTGTCTATTTCAAATTAAGTAACAAGATATTATACATTAATTATAATGTCAAATAAAATAATGGAGAACAAAATTAGTAATTAACTTAGATTTGTATATTAATATTTAACTGACAAAAAATATGGACGTACTATTCTAACATTAATATGTACTATTCTAACAAAAGAGGAGGGTTCCAATGTACCCTCTTTTCTATGCTCCCAATGCATCAAATTTTTATTTTCTCTATCTTCAAAGTCCGAACAGTCGATCTGAGCCGCTCAACATGACCTTCATAATAAAATATGCTTGGAGACCAAATTTTATATTTTTTTAGAATTTTTTTACTATTTTCTAAGATAGATACAAAATCACTTTATCGGATGGTCCAGAATCTCCTTAAAACAATGATTTTGTACATATCTTAAAAAATAGTAAAAAAATTCTAAAAAATATAAAATTTGGTCTCCAAGCATAATTTATTATGAAGATCATGTTGAGCGAGATCGATTGTTCGAACTTTGAAAATAGAGATAAAGGAGATAAAAAATTGGGTGCATTGGAACCCTCCTCCTAACAAAATTAGTAATTAACTTAGATTTGTATGAGTCCAGCTTGTATGCAACTCTCCAGCTGTATGACTCAGTCATTTTACAAATATTTTTTTACATAAAATGATTTTAATCACAGTTTTAATAGCTTATTCAGCCAAAACTCGGTCAAACTCAGTCAAACTAGGTCTGACTCGGTTCGGCCTGAAAATCTGCTAACTCGGCCGAGTCAAACACTGTTCAACCGAGTTTTGCTGAAAAACTCGTATGGGCGCGAGCCTCGGGTGAAAATCAGATCGGACACGGCCGATACCGAGTTGACTTGGAATTGGCTGATTTTCCAAACTATGGTTCTGTCACTGTCACAAAGAACAGAGGTGCACTCTGTTCCAGCAAGTGGAGATTCAGTGAAAACGCACTACAAAGTACAGAGTGTAGTGCTAAGATTGCATGCCCAGTTGAGCATGCTAATAAGCTCAACAGATTGCATGGGTTCGATCCATGAAATGATAAACCTATAAAAAAGCAGAAATATGGAAGTGGAAACAACTGTACTTTCCACTTTGGTACTTAATAAGCAAACTTACCAGTAAAAATTTGACATCATGCGTGCCTCGAAAGTGTGAAAAAGGCGATGTGGATAATCTCCAGACTTCATCTAAGCTTGGTGGCAGTTAGAAGAGCACTAGCAAAGGGTGCAACTTTGAAAGTTCCTTTTAATCTAACAGTCAATTTGATGTCCTTAATTTAGAAATTAATAATGTTTTCTGGAATTAAATCTCTTGGGTAATGAGAATATTTATGCATAAATAAAGGATTTTGATGAATATAGGATTTACAGATTTACTCAGAACTCAGCAGAACTGATGCTTTCTTGTTTCGGAAATGCTCTGTTTAGTCAGACAACACTAACAAAAAGATAACGTAAACAAGGATGCAGCACTTCAAATTTTTTGTTAATTTATTGCATGGACAAAAACCACAATCAACAAAATGGCGACACATACCACCTTCTTGCATTATAAATACTCAACCCCTATGCATTCTTAGAAACAGCACAGATCAAAGAGAGATGGATTTCTCTAGAGTTCAATGGAAATGGCTTCTCTTTTGTTTCTTTTTGTTATTAGTTGTAGAAATAAAAGGAGAGAATGAGGAGAAGAAACAGATTTATGTAGTGTACATGGGTTCAGCATCACCTGATTCATCTAAGGATTTCTTAAGAGAAAGCCACCTTCAACTTCTCGGCTCGGTACTTAAGAGGTTGCTAATTACCTATGTAAACTATTTACTTTTCAAACTTTGACACAAAGGTTTGTACTGTAATCGTACTACTCAATACGATATGTCGAAACCCTACCAGAAAGTATAACTACTACAGTTAAGTTTATAAATGTTGTGTGGTACGGAGACGGTGTATGAAATTAGACTGTGGAGGTTCTGAACTGGTATATACCGGTTCAAACCTGACTGGTATATTACCATGATGGAATTACTAAGTACTTAAAAGAACATCCAAATCTCGTTACATCCTTTATGCAGTAACATATAACATATTTGGAGTGGTTTGAACACAATACCAATGGCTTGTACTAAACTGACAGGTGCAGTACCATAACATTTGCTCAAAAGTCTTTTTATAATTTTATTCTCTCTAATTCTTCAGGGGAGAAAAAGCTGAGAATATTCTAGTCAGAAATTACAAGTATGGCTTCTCAGGCTTTGCCGCGAGACTGTCAGAGGCTGAGGCTTTGGCATTGAAAAGAAAGCCCGGGGTAGTGTCAGTTTTTGTAGACCCAGTCTACAAGCCCCATACGACCCGCTCCTGGGACTTCTTGCAGAATTTTGTTGAGATCGACTCAAGACCAAATTCTGACTCAACTCCTCCTGCAACAGCTGATACCATAATAGGTTTACTTGATACAGGTACAAAAACAAAAATATGTTAACCTTCTGAGTTGCACCCTTTTGACATAAGAACCGACACATTTACAACTTAAAATGAAAGGGCTATATGTTAAATTACTGGTAGCAGGAACTGTGTTTTGGTAACGAGATCTTGTACTGCACTCCACTTGACTGCTACTGTGCTTCGGGGCGCAGAGCCAAATATTTAATAGGGTGGAGAAAAATTTAGGATGATGCATAATATTTTTTTGAATCTCAAATATTTTTTTGAAGAAAGCATAGAAATAGAAGCAAAATTTTTTATCTTTTTTGTGCCAGTGCCATGCCTGCCCACATGTGGCTCCGTCCTTAGACTGAGTTAAGATCTAATGCTACGACAATTTAAGCATTTTTTATTAATTACTATAATTTTCTCTTATTTATTTAGGGATTTGGCCAGAATCTGAGAGCTTTAGTGATAATGGTTTTGGAGCAGTACCAAGCCGATGGAAGGGGATTTGCATGAAAGGAAGCAATTTTACTTCTTCCAACTGCAACAAGTAAGTGAAAATGCTTTGATGCGTTTGTTATATGAGAGATATAAATTCAGGTTTTAGTATCTATATTGGTACCCAAAATGAATAGTATTGTAGTCTCAGACTTCGGTAATATAACCATATCAATATGGTTTGATACTTCGATACATGTCAACTGCCGTTGCATCCCTATATGATGCCCTTGATCTGCCATTTTTGAAACAGGAAGCTCATTGGAGCAAGATACTATGCAGCCGATGAAGCACCGTTTGCCCCTACATTCGGATCCAATGCCAACTCAGCACGTGACGAGGAAGGTCACGGGACCCATACTGCATCTACAGCTGCAGGGAATTCTATCTCAGGCGCATCCTACTATGGCCTTGCCTCAGGTTCTAATCATTATTTTTATAAGGATTTGATCTCAATTATACCAACAGTTGAACTAGCGTACTTTTTGTTATAAAATTTGTCTTGCATAAATAAAATGTATCCAGCAGTGAGGCTATGTTACTATGCATAACGAAGATTGGTCCGTACTACGGATCAATATTTTGGTTTTCAAAGTTGAGTCGATCTGAACTCTTCAAAGTGATTTCCATATGAAAATGTAATTACAGAGTAAATTTTATATATTTTTTTATTATTTTTATAGATAGGCAGAAAAATCACTACTTTTGAATGGTCTAGAATCTGTAGATCAAGTGATTTTCTACCTATGTAAAAAATATTTCTAAAAAATGTAAAATTTGATCCACAAGTACATTTTCATATGGAGATCATGTTGAACGGTCCAGTTCGATTGTTTGGACTTTGAAAATGGAGATATTGGTCCATAGTACGAACCAAAATGCGCTATGCATAGTACCATGGCCTCACTCAAATGTATCACCTCTGCATTAAACTACACCATTTTGCATATACAGGACAAACCTTTTGTATTAGTCATATCATATATGCTGTGTACCTATACTATTTTTCATAACAATTTCTTCATACAATATACAACGTGGAAGATGGTTGGTAATTAAAAATTCATACCAGGAACGGCCAAGGGAGGATCAACAGGTTCACGGATCGCCATGTACAAGGTTTGTTCATCAGCGGGTTGCCCTGGGTCCCAGATCCTTGCTGGCTTTGACGATGCGGTCGCTGATGGGGTCGACTTGTTATCAGTTTCTCTCGGTGCATCTGCATTTTTTCCGGCCTGATTTTTCAGAAGATCCAATTGCCATTGGTGCTTTCCACGCTGTGGCTAAAGGAATCACCGTGGTGTGCTCAGCCGGTAATGACGGGCCCACTGCCAGCTCAGTTGTGAATGCGGCTCCATGGATTTTGACTGTTGCAGCTACTACAATCGATCGCTATTTTGAGTCAGATATATTGTTAGGTGGAAACAGGAGTGCAATTAAAGTATGATTTCAATTCTGCATCTTATTTCTGAAATTATGTCTTGTTTTGTTTATAATCGAACTTAAATTAATACTAATATTATTTTTTTAAAGGGAGAAGCTATAAACTTCTCAACGCTCGACAAGTCTCCAAACTATCCTTTAATATATGGTGGATCAGCAAAATCGAATTCATCAGATGTTACATCTGCAAGGTTGTCTAAATATTCATACTAATTTGATACAACTTTTCATATCTTGGAAACAAAAAGATAACTGAATTTCTGAATATTTTTCTTTTTTAAGCTACTGTGAGCCTGGAACATTGGATGGAAGCAAGACGAAAGGGAAAATAGTTGTGTGCCAGCACTCGCAAAGCGACACCTCAAAAACCATTATTTTTCAAGCATTAAAGGACTTGGGTTCTATTGGCACTATCTTTGCTAATGACATGGAAACATATGTTGCCAGTTCATACAACACCTTTCCAGTCTCCGATATCACTGCACAAGCTGCCAATGATGTGTTTAGTTACATAAACTCAACAAAGTAAGGGTAAAAACTATTAAGTAAAATCTTTTGGATTCATTTATGATTTTTTTTTACTGATTTTGTTGATTTGTTTCAAAATTGAAGGAACCCAGTTGCTACCATTCTGCCGACAATTACAGTGACCAAGTTCAAACCAGCACCTGTTATAGCATATTTCTCTTCAAGGGGTCCATCGGCACAGACAAGAAACCTCCTTAAAGTAAATCTTCTCTTAATCTTATTTAAAACTGTACAAAAATTAAAAAAAGTTAAAACAAAGCACACAATAGAAAATTATAAAGCAAATTCCACGGCTCTGACATCTGAATTTGTAGCATACTGGTAAAAATTTCAACTTGCAATTCACACAACGAGATGCCTTGTTATAGAAGGTGATTGGGCAGCAAAAATCTCATTTGAAAAAATGAGTAAAGATTAAAAAGATAAATTTGTATGGATTTACCGCTAAATCTTATTTTAAATATTGCAGCCTGATATAGCTGCCCCTGGGGTTAACATACTGGCCTCATGGATACCTACATCAACTGGAGTACCAAATGGCCAGAAACCGTCACAGTTCAATCTTGTTTCTGGTACCTCTATGGCATGCCCCCATGTGGCTGGTGTTGCGGCAACGATAAAGGCATGGAACCCTACATGGAGCCCCTTTGCAATTAGATCAGCCATCATGACAACAGGTTAGCTTTCAATCTGTAGTACCCAAGGATTTATAGTTTCACATTTTCAAACCACACCGGTACTCAGGGACAGACCCAGGAATTGGGTCAGGGTAGGCAAGAAAATGAGTTGGGCTGGAAAGAAAATGAATTAGACCGAGGGGTAGGCAATACTCCAAAATACATGGACTATTTTTTTTTTTTCAAAAATGCCTACTCCTGGGCCTTATGGGTCCGGATCCTCTAAAGTAACCCAAATTTTGAGCCCGAGATGGAAATGCACGGGGCCTCTTTAATATTGGTGCAAGAACGATCACACGGTCCGGATCCAAAATCAAAATTTGGGTTACTTTAGGGAATCCGAATTCAGGCCTTACTAGATCTGCCCCTGCTGGTCCTAGTTGGTATCACCCTCTACCAGCTAGGTAGAGGTTTCTTATTTTTTAAATTTCTCTTAGGTTCTACCCTTGCTGTAAATCTTATCCCACCTTAATTATTGGTATAAAAATTATGATTTAGAGCATCTCCAACCCAGCAATCCATAAAAAATTAAAAACAACTGTAAAGCACTATTTAAAAATTAAGTTCATTTTAATTTCTTAACCCCTCCATCCCAGAAATTAGATTAGAGCCAATAGGAAAGAGAATAAAGGAGTCAGAGCCAATAGGAAAGAGAGAGAATATTAGCATGTCCAAAAGAAATCGTTTGCTTTATAAGCAAATTTGCTTTTTTAGCAATTGGCCTACAACCCAACAATTATATTAGCAATTGACACATCAGATTAGCAATTTAAAAACAATTACCATTATAGATGCTCTTACATCTTTAGAATGACATGGAGTCAAATACGCAATGCATCATGTTCTAAGTCTAACAACTGTTTTGGATTAACTATTTTGCACAATTCTACAGCAACTCAAGCGAACAGTGACAAGGCACCACTGATGACTATCTCGGGCTCTGCAGCGACACCTTATGACATTGGTTCAGGAGAGGTGGTCCCTACTGCAGCTCTGCAACCTGGCCTAGTGTATGACCTGACGACCCGGGACCTTCTCCTCTTTCTTTGCAACTATGGCTACAACTCCTCCAAAATCAGCCTTATATCAAACAACACAAACGGGTTTAGCTGCCCGAGTAATTCTAGCATAAACCTCATTTCAGACCTCAATTACCCTTCAATTGCTGTATCGGCTTTGAAACAAAACGAGGTCAGAACCGTGAACCGGGTTGTGACCAATGTGGGTGCGCAAGATGACACAGTGTACACCGCCAGTGTCAACTCACCATCCGGGTTGGATGTAAGAGTGGTCCCTAATAAGCTTAAGTTTAGTAAATCATATAAGAGTTTAGGTTTCCAGGTTCTGTTTTCTGTGAAAGACTCTTCCTTGCAAGGTGACTTGTTTGGTTCTATTACATGGTCGGATGGGACCCACACTGTCAGAAGCCCTTTTGCAGTGACCACTGCAGGTTAACTCTGTATGTATGTAATTGAGAATGTAATATAATAATTATAATATATGATAATTTTAGTACTTCTCTACTTGTATGTTTTATTTTATTTTCTTAGATTAGAGCTCCTTTTAGTCTACTTAATTAATGTTTTATCTTTCCCTCAAAAAAATTTATGTTTTATCAATTGCGTGCAAACAAATTTATTTTCTTAGATTAGAGCTCCCTTGTGCTAAGTGCTAACCATGATAGCTTCCTTTTAGTGTGATTAACTATTGAAAGCTAAGTCTCTATTATAACACTAGTGGAGAACCAGACATCAGGAACGGTCAAAAAGGGACATCAGGAACGGACCTAGAGTTGATACTGATCCAGGCGTTACTGATAGTACTACTAATCAGGATCGGTCAAATAGCCGATACTGATTCCATAATCAGGAACGGTTGTTTGATTTAGCCGATACTAATATTGACAATCAGGAACAGCCTTTTGATATTAGCTGATATTGAATGGAGTAATCAAGAACTTTTGTTAAACCGACCTTGATGTAGAATAGTATCAAGATCGGACAAATTAATAGCTGTTCCTGAATATATATATATTCTTTTGGAAATAATTTTTTAATGCGGCCAATCCCACCAAATTTACTAGCTATTAATTAATCCCAAATACAGATTGAACAGAACATGCTAACTAAAATATACCAAACTGTAATAATATCACATTATAACTAAAAAATCATTAATAATATAATATTATCCAAATTACATGTCAACTAAACACAAAATATACCATTACATCCAAAAAAATACACACAAAATAACATGAAAACAAGTTTATTGACAACCACTTTTTGAAGATCCAGTTCGTCGCATAAAAATTTAGAAGTAGCACCTCTTCGTTTCTTAGATGAGGAAGGCTCGTCGTCACCACTCGATTGGTGCGACATGACTGCACAAATATCAAAGGTTTGTAAGCTTTGTGAATATTGATCTTAGAGTATCAGACATATATAGGTCATGCTTTTTCTTTGAACAAACATAATTCTAAAATTAATTGCATTGCACAAACCAGATCAGATAAACTAAATTGAGAATAATAGAATAGCTTTTCTACAACTAAATTAGCTACTATACTAGCACTATTTTTTTTATTTATTTAGCACCATTTTTATGTACACTACTGTTATGATAAGACTTCAATTAATTTTTATTAAACTCGAACTCTAATTAATCATTGATCAACTATTTATTTTGTTCTAATTCTAATATGTCGAATATTATTATACAATTTTAAATTTTAATTTCCACAAAATTTAGATGCAGAAATACTCGTATGTAAATCGAGCTCCAAATTTATAATTTTTAAGTCCATACATCCTTTTATGACATAAAAATGATTAGTAATTGAAAGTTGTAGTATTTAATTCAATTAAGAATTGATTTAATTAGTCAGAGCATTTTTGTTTAGGATTGGTCTACAACCAATAATTATTAGCTAGTAATGCCAGTAGTTTATAATTTTTATTTAGTATGAACTACAAATAAAAAATAACGAGAGGAAGACACTTATATTCTTATCAGATAAATTAACGATTTGTTTATTCGTATATACCTCATCAAATACGATATGAATAAAATAAATGAATGAAAAAGTTTTATTAAGACATTTCTGACCACCAAATTATATGTAAAAATAAATTAGATCATACATCATCAGTATGACAGTATATAGATTTTCAATAGGTCTGATCATTATTTAATATTTATAAAGAAAATCCTGCGAACTGTATAATATTTGATACCTCCGGTTATTTTAACTGGAAAGATGGTTAAATATTCAATAGGTCTGATCATACCTCCGTCAGATATGTCTTGACACGAATATTAAGGGGCTCTGTGCATTTCACAACGGGTCGGATTGGTCAGAATTCTGACGGACGGTCATCTAAATTCAAAATTTGAGTTACTTCAGAGGATCTGAATTGAAGCAGCTCCAAAGAGTCCTGATCCTCTGAAGGAACTCAAATTTTGTGTTTAGATCCAGACCGTCCGATTGAAATCCGGACAATGCGGTCCGAATCCATATCCTCGACGGTACCGTAAAAGATTCCCTTTTACAATTAGCTATTTACGGTTTGAGATTAACTCTCAGCCGGTTTGTGATTCGGGCTGACTGAGGGGGCGGTATTATTTGGCTTTGAGATTCGTGCCAAGTTAAAAAGAACGGTCCAGATCAAGTAATTGTAAAAGATTCCCTTTTACGGTACCGTCGGTGATATGAATTCAATGCGGTCCGAGGTGGATTGCATGTGGGATCTTTAACATCGTGCTGAAGCAGATCTGACGGTCCTGATGTAAACTCAAAATTTGAGTTAACTCGGGGGATATAAATTCCTTGCTCCCATGCCTCGAGCGTTTTTTCTCCGCCGTTTCCGATAGCCCTATACTCTCCTCTCTCTCTGCATCACACCTCCCCGACGAAGCTCGACTCTCAAGTTCCTACTTCCTCTTCTCTGGTTCTCTATACCAGAGACCGATCTGGTGCATATTTTTTTTTTTTTTCAAAAAAATTAGTTTTAATTACTCCTCGATCTCTTTGTGACTTTGTTGTTTCTTGGTAGTTTCAATTTTTTAGTGAAATTAACCAATGGCTGAGAAGGAACCGGAAACGAGTGAGAGGAAACTAGTCCTGTTTAATACCATGACAAAACAGAAAGAAGAATTCAAGCCAATAGTTGAAGGGAAGGTAAGTATGTATGTTTGTGGGGTCACACCGTACGATCTCAGCCATATTGGCCATGCGCGCGCCTATGTAGCCTTTGATGTGCTCCACAGGTCACCTTCTACCCATAATTCTATACAATTTAATGTCACAAGGAAAATTAGACACTGTATGCAGTAATTTTCTTTTGTTGGGTATTAGATTTTCTCTTATTTACATTTGAGTACTGAAAGTTAGGACCTTAGTATCAAAATTATTGGCTTTATTGGAAATTAACATTATGTGCGTGTTATAATTATTGTTAAAGAGAAGGGTGCATTGTGATTTATAAGGTTTTAATTTATCCTTTGGTGCAGATATTTGAGACAGTTGAGGTATGACGTAACTTATGTGCGTAACTTCACTGATATCGATGATAAGGTATATATACATTCCTTTATGTTTTCTTTGTTCTTACATTTAGCTTTTGTTCAATTTCTCAGTCCAAAAGTTTCCTTATGTTACTTGTCTTGTGTGAATTTCAATAATTGGAGAGGATTTCTCTATATCAAACAGATTATAAAGAGAGCTAATGAAGCAGGAGAGGATCCATTAAAGTTAAGTCGTCGCTTCAGTGATGAATTCTTGGTTGACATGGCGATGTTACAGTGCTTGCCTCCTACACACGAGCCACGTGTCACAGAACATATGCATCAGATCAGAGACATGATATCTAAGGTATTGTAAGTTTTAATATAGTCACTCCTCTCTAATGCTTTTTGATTATAGTTATTATGATCATGTATAAATAGTTAAATACATGACACAATTGCCTGGCAGATCATGGAAAATGGGCATGCCTATACCATAGAAGGAGATGTCTATTTTTCTGTAGACAGTTTCCAAGAGTACTGCCGCCTGTCAGGACGCAAATTGGATGATAACATGGCCGGTGGAGGTGGCCGGGTCACTGTCGATACAAGAAAGAAAAACCCCGCTGACTTTGCCTTGTGGAAGGTAACACCTCACTTGACCTTTGATTTTTTTTTTTTTTTTGACAATAGTGGGTTAAAAACCCACCGATTTATTAGAAATCAGGAGTGCTCACAGAAGATGGTACCAAAATGGTAACCAGTCCACCTGTGATAAGTTCTACAAAATATCTAAAAGTACCATAAAAACCACCACATAGCCAAACAGCATTACAAGCCAGAGAGCATAAACCTACTACAAAAAACTACTCATCATAAGAAGCAAGTTTCAGAACTCATAACAATAGACAGCCTTAAGACTAGATTAAAAAAACAGTATTAGACTGGTGTTTTCCAGACAAATTGAGAGGATACAGGGGTTCTTCCACCCCTTCCTCTGCCAGCTGGACCTGTTCTTCCTCTCCCCCTGTACCAACTGTACCATCCTGAATCTGTATTGGTAAGTCATGCACATCATGTGGAATAATAAAAAAAGCTTAAAATTAAAGTTACCCCCATTAGATTTGCACCAAAAAGAGGCTATACTTGACTTTGATTTGTTCAGTATTATTACTTATGGCTTATGAAATGCACTACTTATATAGTTGTTCATCTCAACTGCTTTTAAAAACAAAAACTTTCTCTAAAATTTGTAGTCTGCAAAGCCTGGGGAGCCGAGCTGGGAGAGCCCGTGGGGTCAGGGGAGGCCAGGTTGGCACATCGAGTGCAGTGCCATGAGTGCACAATACCTGGGCCTGAAATTCGACATACATGGCGGCGGCAAGGATTTGGTATTTCCACATCACGAGAACGAGTTGGCGCAGAGCAGGGCGGCCAACCCTGAGAGTTGTGTCAACTGCTGGATGCACAATGGCTTTGTTAATAGAGACAACCAGAAGATGTCAAAGTCTGAGAACAATTTCTTCACCATTAGAGATGTACGTTCTTGTGTGCCTGTGTTTTTTGTTTTGTTTTGTTTTGTTTTGTTTTTTCTTTTCTCTTGTTGGCTTAAGGTGGCGTGGGATGGTGTTGGGTATGGGTGTTCAAATGGTCAGTTCAGTTAAAACGAATTAAAATAGTCAAACCAAAATTTTATTTGTTTGTCCAGAAATATAACTGAGTGAACTAAATTAAATTGTCAACCGGGATAACAACCAAACCAAAAAAACCGAAATCAATTATGGTTTGTTTGGTTGAACCGAAATAAGAGAGATTAAATTTCAAAAGGTCAAAACTCAATACATAAACAAATACATTTAATTATCATTAAAATAAATATCAAGATATATATTAGTCGAACTGAAATAAGAGAGATTAAAAGGAACCAAATATAAAACTGAAATAATTCAAGTAAATATCAAGTAAATTTTAGTCTCTTTGGTTTGAGCCGAAATAAAAGAGATTAAACCGAACCAAATATTAAAAAACTGAAATGATTCAAAAATTCAACTGAACCGAACCATTTCATCCAAAATTTGTTGGTTCGCTTAAAAACCAAATAAACCGGATCAATTGAACACCCCTAGTGTTGGGTGTTTTGGGTTTCAATATATTGCTGATATTGATTTCTGCAATGATTCTGTAACATTAGCAGTCAGGGTTTGATGGGACTGTGTAAGGAGTACAATGATGCATTCAGATATAGTTTTAGGTCATGTCATTTACTAATAAAAGTTGGTTGTCTTGCGTTGTCTAAATCTTTGAAATTAGCCTTTTCTGAAAATAAGTGAGTTGGTTAGCATTCAGCTAGCATTAGATTGGTAACTTGATTTTTTTAGTTTCTATTTTGGACGAGTTGATTTAGTCGGGTTTAAATTGCAGATCTGTGAATTCTTGGTCTTATCTATCTGTGTATGCCTCTGAATTTTTTTTTTTACTGGTGTCCTAATTACTGATCTTTGTTTGTTGTAGATAATTGCTAATTACCATCCTTTGGCTTTGAGATTCTTCTTGATGCGCACTCATTACAGGGCTGATGTCAATTACTCCAACCAAGCACTTGATAACGCATCTGACCGTGTCTACTACATTTATCAGGTTTTCATTTTCTATTTTTTTCTTCTGATTTCATCCAAAAAATTCTTTTCTTTTGATGGAGCACATTCGTACTGTTGTTGTACAAGCATGTGCATACATGAATAATATATGACTGGCATCTTACTATTGCTCTATTGACTAACTGCTCTATTGATTTAACGTCTATTTTTTAATTTATAGCTTGATATTTGCAATATAATGTAGACTCTTCAAGATTGTGAAGTGGCCCTCGCTCCTTTTCGTGAGGGAACCTACAAAGTTCAGGTCCCAGATGACATCAAAGAATTGGTACACAAATTTCATGCCGGTTTCTTTGAATCTATGTCTGATGACCTACACACCACGGCTGTTTTGGATGACCTGGTGGAGCCCTTGAAAACCATCAATGGCACCTTGAAGAAGTTCAAGGTATGGATTTGTTGGTGCTTCTTACCCTTTTATCATGGCTTGGTAAAACCTCTTTTGTCTGGTGCAAATCTCATCCGATTAAACCACCAGAGTCATCTGCAATATGCTGCTAAAGTCAATTTCTTAATTTAAGACTGAGGTTGTTTTTATGATTAATATTAGGTACACCTCTGCAAATTAAGAAACATCATGTTATCCCCTACAAAACATAATAATACCACATATACCCCTAGTAAAAAAGAGCTCACTAAAAAGTTTCATGAGCTTAACCTCAAAATCCATCAGATCAGCTACAAACCATGAAGGTTAAGGGCTGATCTTGATCTACTTCATGAACAACATGTTTCCCTTTCAAATTTTAAGTTTTGAAGTTCACTTCGTATGATCCCGAGGTCGAAAGTTGTTGAATAAATGCACCCAAATGAACTTCTTAATCTCTTGGTCATGCACAAAACAAACTTAAAATATTATAAATTTCCATTATTGCATAACTCACAAGGGTAGATAATTAGCAGTTGGAATTCTTCATTTGAAGCCAATCCGATGGTTTTTGAGGTTTATATCACAGACCACCCCTTGGCGAGCTTAACCTAACCCTAGTTTTACTCTCCCCACAAATATGAAAAGCTTTCCTTGTTGCTCCTTTTTTCTGAATACTTCCACAAAGTAGGAAGGAGAAAAAGGATATTTTTGGTATTTTACTATTTTGTATAAATGAAGCAACACGGCACTGGTTTTAGTTCATTTGTTGTTCGTAGGGTGTATGAGATATATATTGTTTTGCAGGGTGTTGATGAATTTAGAAATTACTGTAATAATAATAATTTGATGCAGGGTAAAAAGCAGCAGCAAGCTCTTATAGTAACTCTTCTCGCTTTGGAGAAAGAAGTCAAGGAGGTGCTTGGCATTCTCGGTTTACTTCCTACTTCCTCTTTTGCTGAGGTAAAAACTATGGGCAAAAAAATTATTATGTTTATACATATCATCGTTCTGGTTCTGATGTTCTCATAATATTATCATTTATGTTAAAACAACAGGTGTTAAAACAACTGAAAGATTTTGCATTAAAGAGAGCGGGGATGACTGAAGAAGAGTTGTCAAATAAAATAGAGGAGAGAACACTTGCTAGGAAGAACAAACAGTATGATGAATCTGACAGGATTAGAAAAGTACTGACAGCTCTTGGTATTGCTTTAATGGATGAACCAGGCGGTACGGTATGGAAACCTTGCGAACCAACAGATGAATAATTACAATTTTACAGCATGTTGCAAATTAGCAATATTTTGTTCTCTATTTTTACGTCCCGTGTGGTCACCCAAGAGACATGTATTAATCATTAGAGCTCATGTGTTTGTCACCTTATACTGGTTTTTGGAATTATGCCATTCGCCCTATTACATCAAAGGTTCACTTTGCTGATCTGTACTGGTAACTTTGATTATATGAGATGTACCTTTTTTTGTGACAGCAACGAGTATGAATTTTTGGACTTGATATTCTTCTCTCGTTTGTCTTCTCTCCTCTTTATTTTTCTCTTGTCTTTTTTAATAGTTCTACATGTTAAACATTATTTTCCTAGCTATTGTAAGAGGGTATGAATTTCAGGGCATTATTTTCAAATTTCTGAACCAAAAAAAAAATTTTGTCTACTATTGAACAAGTGTTGATGTTTTTTTTTTATTGGCCCTGGTTGTAGTTCTAATGGTGTAAGAAATTTGATGAAGTGCAAAACCACAAATTAATGAAACTAAAAGAGGATCTATAAGCAAGCCAACAGCTTTAATAAAATAATCAATTCGAAAAATTTCAATGTGAAAAAACGAACTGTCTGACAATTCTTTCTTTTTTTAATAAGTATACAGTGCCCCGTGGCACATGTATAATTATATATACTCTCAAGGCCGCCACAAATTACATGGCCTTGGAAACAGCTCTCAAACTGTACAAACCGCATCCACTCACACCACACTAAAATCATCCTTTTAAAATAAAGTGAGTACAAGAAAAGAAAAAGTGGCAATTTGATGCACTTTATCCAAAATTGCAACTCGAGTACCATTGTATAACAGTACCAATTGCAATTCAGGAAAGGGCTTGCAAAATTTACCAACAAATAAGTCGAAAATCGAACACCTAATCAGTCAAAACTAGACGACCGGCTCCACCGATCACGCAAGTACTCTTCTATGGAACTGAGGTTGCTGTACTCTGTGCTGGTTATTGATTCAACATCATCCACATCTAGTAAAGCAAGCCCCAAATGTGAACTCAAATTTGATATCGGGTACGTCTCATCATCCACGCAATCATATTCACTTGTAGAAGCCTCTGTTTTGGGATCGACTATGCTGGGTTCTGCTCCCTCTAGAAAGCTTAGTATCTATTTCAAATCGAAAATTAACTGACATAAATGATGAATTGCTTGTTTGATTGGAGAGTGTTTGGTGTGTTATGTGTGTATATATATACCTGGCTGATCTGAGGTCGGAGACGGGCCGATCTAATAAGGCAAAGAGAAGCAGCCAAAGCCATTCTTCTAGCCTCAGCCTCATTGTACTTCCCATCAAGAGCTGGATCCAACAGCTCATTTATATCACCTTTTTTCAGTATTGGTGCTGACTGTGTATGAACAATTAAATAAAATAGAAAAAAAAAAGTTACTTTTCAGGGATAAGCTTTCCAAGAAAATCCTAGAGAAATGACCTATTCTTGTCTCTATAATTACTTGTATGGCATACTAACCCCAGTTAAACTTCATAGGCCTTAGATACTGAAGACGTACATATAATATGTTGTCTTGCAACTGAACATATTAATTATACAAATCTTATAATCTATTAATTAGATAAATATAATTTTCATATAAGGTACCACGGTTTCTTACCCACATAACGAGGCTCTCTTGGCCGTCAGGATTCTCACTGGAGATACACTTTCTTCCTGTCAGGAGTTCAAGAAGTACTACTCCAAATGCGTATACATCTATCTTTCTACTAACCTTTCCATACATAAAGTACTCTGGTGCAAGATACCTACAAAATAATTAAAATAACATATACCTGAATTAATTTAGGATGATATTGGACTATTGGTATCAGCATAACTGGTACAATGTGCTGGTAACTGGTATTTCATTTTAAGTGTTAAAGAGTAAAATTTATTGATGATATGATGTATGTACCCGAATGTCCCAACAACATCTCCATGTGTTACAGATGTAGAGGCTGTAGGTGCCCAGATCGCAAGCCCAAAATCAGACAACTACAATATGCAAATTGACACATATAAAACATAAATTTGCACATCAAGCAATAATGAAATAAATGATACAGTCAACAATATAAATTAATAGTGCGTATTGTTATCGGACTTACCAACCTTGTAATTTTAACGAGGTATATATGCTTTGACATACATTAAGGTGATCTTATCAAGTGAACTATGTATGCGGTCACTAATGGGGTCTGATAATATAAAGAATGTGCTCATAATTACTTCATTTTGTTGTTCTACCTGAGGTTCATTTTCATCTGTGAGAAGGATGTTAGATGATTTGATGTCTCTATGAATTACTGGTGTCTTGCATTCAATGTGAAGATAGTTTATTGTTGATGCAATCTCCATAGCTATACTGTATCTGTTTTCCCATGACAAAGAAGAGTTGGTCTTTTTACCTATAGTTTATAAACCAAAAAATATATATATATATATTAGGCATTCTATTAATTTCTCTTGCCAGCAATATGGTTCAGCTTAAATTATAGAACAATTCTTACAATTTAAGTTTTCTTCAAGGCTTCCTCTGGAGATATAGCTATAAATGGAGATAAGGCTGTTTGCCTCTACGCAAACCCCAATTAGCGGTACAATTCGCTTGTGCTTTAACTTGGTCATGATTTCTACCTCTCGAAGAAAATCTCTTGAAGAATTCGTATTTAATTTCGACAACTTTATGGCAACTTTGTCACCATTATTGAGACATCCTTTGAACACCTTGCTGCTACCTCCTTTACCAATCAAATTTTCTATATTTGAAAAAATATCAAGAGTAAATTTCCAGATTCTAGACAACACGAGGAATAATACAAGCAAATTAAGTTAAATTGAGGCAATTTAACAATTTAACAATTGAAAGAGACTAAAAATGGCATCAACAGCTTAATTAAGTGGTTCTGATTAGATTAATTTCTGACAGAAATTAAGTGAATAACTAATATTACTGGACTTAATTGCACAACCTGAAGAGAATTGGTTTGTAGCATCACACAGTTCCTTGTAGGAAAACATCTTGCAATTGCAAGTTGAATTGCTAGCATCTAGAACTCCAATCAGCTCCCTACTCAATTTGCAACCCGGGTTCTCCAATTCAGGCAACCTCTTTGGCAAATTCATGACCCAGTGCACAACTGACTGCTTTCTAACATCCAAAACATCGCGATTCGTGTTGAAATTTGATGCGGTTCGTCTTAGCAGAGGCCATCCCAGTCTCTGTTGCTCCTCTAAATTCTTTATTGAATTTGAAGAGTTTACCTCGGATAAATCTTTCCAAGAAATTGATTCCGTTCTCGGTTTGTTCATGTAGCTCGGGCTTCTATCAGGATTTGGGATTATTACTTTCGGATCCATGCCGACACTTGGGTGTAGAACTGTACGAAGAACTGGTTTTGGCTCACCCCCTTGTATTACATGATAGAAAAAAATGCACAAAAGTGTTTATACAAAGAGAAAAAAGAACATATGAAAATTGACAAAAGAAAAAGCTAGCACATATGGTGGTGCACTTATTAGAGATTTTTTATTTCAAAATTATGCAAATTTCTTTCCAAATAGCCTAGGCTTTGTTTCTTTTGTTTTTTTTTTTATTCTTTCGAATACATTTTCTGCTTATTTTGGCCTTATTAGTGAAAAAAATACAGACTGAAATAGGATGAGCTTTGAGGTTACAATATATTTCTCTTCAACAAATAAAAGTACAATATATATTTTTTTTGCAATCAAAATACAAAAAATTTACTATGTCTTACCTTCTGGTGGCTTTGTAGCTTCCCTTTGAAAAACTGTCTTCCCGTTTTGAACCGCAATAACAGATGTAGTAGGAGGGAGATGCTTAGCACAATACTTGGCCAGAGCAGCTGAGCCTCTGTATTAGAAAAAAAAAATCAAATTTAAACCCCAAAAATTAAATATCTAGTTAGTTTGAGATTAGGCAAGAATTAGTTAAAATAATGCATGTATTAACCAACTCAGACCTACCCAATTGAGTAGTTCTTGTTTACACCTACAACCACAGTCATTGCTGCACAATGCCTTGCCTCTTCAACCAGTACCTTTTGAATTGATTTCCCTGGCGTCACTCGGCCAACTAGAATTATCTAAATTCCAAGTGTGGATTAGAAAATTCCTTGAAATTCCTACTAAATTGTACTGATAAATTTATAAAGAAAATGAAATTGTAATACTTGTTTCATGCTGCAGACATTCTCATACTCCGCTAAATAATCATCCAAAACTTTGATCAAAGCCAAAGTGTTCATCTTTGCTAGTGCTATAAAAGAACAAAAGAAAGATGTTAGAATTACTGGTATGCTACTGAATTGCTATAGTTCTATATTGTATTTAGCTTACCAGATTTCTTGCAAACATGGACGGCCATGATTCGATCGCCTTCTCTGGAGAGTTTATTTAATGTCCAGTCGAGCAATTTCTTCCCAATTTCATCCATTTGAAGTGCCACCAATATACAACTTCCCTCCATTTTATTGTTAAGTTTGTGCCTTTCAATTGCCATGCTCATGCTCTGTTTCTTCAATCACCCCACTTCCATGCTCTGTTCTCCTTTATGACTCTGCCTCTCCTCTTAGTAAGACCATGACCCCACTGAGATTATAATAATAGAATAATTTAAGTTCTGAAAGTTCATGATTAAAAAAAGGAAGCAAAGCAGATTCCACCCACAATTAAAATTCTACCAATTGGGTATGGATGCAACCAAAAGCAGCCAACTTTATCTGAATGTAAGTAGAGACCCAACTAAGAGACCAACTTCCTCACGCTCGTACAAATACAAGCCCCAAAATAGGCTATGAAAATATAAGATTAGATGATATAAAAGATTCTTAAAACCATGTTAAAAAACCCACCTAAATTATTGTTGAGTTGTCTTGAATCAACTAAAAAATCTTTAATAATTGGCCCGGTGGACGTCATTAGCTCAACTACTCCATCTAAGTAGAAATTCAATCTCCCTGACTATAGAATATCAATTTTTAACCTTTGAAAACAACAGGGGTCGGTGCAGTGACGCCTCAGCTTTTAATTAGTTAAGGAGCTCTTTTCTGTTGCTACATAAAAGAGACGAGAGAAAATGACAAGAGAAAGAACACAAATCAAAGAACACGATGCGAAATTAAGTGAACCCAAATCAAGAAAACTAAGATTTACTTCAGAAGAAAGATAACTAGCAGCCAGATGACTTTGACTAGTAGTATAGTAGGCGACAGAATTGGAAAATAAGAGATGAAGTTTGAAGAGAGGAGAGAAGACCGCTTTCCACGGGTCAAACAAGCTGCGTATTTAGTGTTTTTTTACCCGGTATAGGCGGTCAGATGTACCCGACCGACGGTTTAGTACAGGCCAAATATTCGGATCCTTTTTGTCGGGTTGTTGGAGGACCCGTTCCAGAAAAAATTTGGAGGGTACCCGGCCGATTATTCCGTTTCTTCTCATTTATTTTCATTTATTTAAGTGAATATTTGTTTTCACATTTTATTTTTTCTATGACTGTGTTACTTAACGCCGATTAAATGTCTGTTTAATCATTAATGATGGTTAATAACACACTAATTGGAGGTCTATAAACGGATTTTTTCAATTAATCGGCCGATTATTCCGTTTATTCCCGTTTAATCGTCTATTTATTTCGGTTTATTCCTGTTTATTCTCATTTACTCCAATAAATATTTATTTTCACATTTTATTTTTTCTGTGACTGTGTGATAATAAATCATAAATTATGTATTGTAATTTTATTTGTACTTGGATATACATCCAATATTTTTAATATATATTTTTTCTTTTTATTTATTTTGAAATTGATTAATTCTTCTATTATTTATATAGTATATGTTTTTCTTACTTAATGATGTAACTTTTTCAATTAGTATGACATGTTCATATATGAAATTATGTGATTATCATAAATTAAATTTAGTGATTTTATGTTAGAATGTTTCATTTCTTTCAAATAATATATTATTAGTATTTGGAAAAGCTTAATTTTCAAATTTATTTTTCATTAAATAAATGTCTCATTTACAAATATAAAATATGTATGTGTTGTTAAGAAGAAATAAGCGTAGTGTCATGTTATAATAATAAAACTAAGTTAAATTAAATTTATTTGATAAGCTTGATGAGTTAAATAAATCATTTTTATTAAATTATGAATATATACACATAATTTTAATGAAAACGATTAATTGGCTGCGTAATTCTGATTAATTGGCCGCATACCGATTAATCTCTTGACGGTACCTTATCCGTCTGACGAGCACATACCGTTATTTACAACATTGGTTTCACTGTTTTTTCTTTCTAAATCATGTTCCTTTGGGACTATGTAGGAACTAAAAGTAACCTCTGATGAAGTAATTTATTTGGATGGGGTTTTGGACTAAAAGACTTTGAACAAAGTCGGACCTAAACTGTCCCGTTCGATCTGCATCGAAATTCATACAGAAAATTTAAATTCATGAAATCATTTAAATTTATTGAATTAAAAATCCGTTTGCACAAATCACAATGTGGATCAATGGTTTAAAATCAACTTTGGATAAAATTTGTCCCAAGTCCTTTGAACAAAAACCAAATTCTAATTTATTTTAGATTAAAATTTCAAAGTTGTCTGATATTACGGTGACTTGTGCTATCACTTTGAAAATCTATTCTATATGCTTTAAATAACGAATTCAAACCCTTAAAATCAATTTTTCTTCACAAATGATTTATTTATATGTTAACTTTATAAAATATTAAATTTATTTAGTATAAAGTGAAGCGGTTAAAAAATAATGAAAAAAATGAATACACTAAAATTAACTAATAAATCTTTATTTTTTTACCGCTTGACTTTATTCTAAATAAATTTAAAAATTTATGAACTTCACATATAAAAGAATCACTCGTGAAGTAGATCAGCTTTAACTATTTGGATTCGTTAGGTGAAGCATATCCGGTAGATTTTCAAGTGCGATAACACATGTTTTCTTATACTATAGATAGCACGCTAGCCAAAATCATGTAATTAAATGTGTTTGAGAATTGTATGTTGATTATTGCAAATAACGGATGGTGTGAATTGATAAAAATAAAAATAGAAGAAAAAAGACTAAAAAATTGGTAGTGTTTGGAGAATTAGTCTTTGGTGTACTGACAAAAACAATGTTATCCGAGTGGAAAATTGCAGGTTCGAAATCTGGATGAAAATATTTAGTGTATTCAAATTAGTTGTGGTTTGATCTCAACTTTTCTCAAAAAATAAATTGAAAGAGTTTGATGACTACAAAATATTTTATTGATAGAAGTAGGGATGGAGTTCCAATTTTATTATTGAGGAGACTTGCTATAAATTTTGAGTTTGCCTATTTTTTTATTGGTTATTCTTATTAAAAAAGATAAAAATTAAACATGAGGTACCCTATTATATTATCATCGTTATATACTGGCTTCACATATTACTAAATATTAATTTTCTGTTTTCTGTTATATGATTCTACAAATTTAGCTAAAATTATTCTCTAAATAGTTAGACAAACCTTGTTCGTTTGAACTCTTTGTTGATTAAAAAATAAAGACTTTATTGAGATTAAAATGTGCAAACAAGACTAAGAGATATTTGAAACAAAAATTAGAAATTACGAGTGATTTTTGTAAATCTGTACTTTGAAGAAATATGATGAGAGAGGGCTTCGTAATTTAACTTTTAGTTTAGAAAGTTTATGGCGCCTTCGATTGGAAAATAAGAATAAAAAATCATGTTTTTTACTCTTCAATCTTGCATAGCCACCAACTCTGAATATTTTTTTAGTTTTAATTTCTCTCTTTTACTCAGTAAAAAAATGAGAGTCAACTATTAAAGATCATTATCATTAATATGAAAGTTTGTACTTGAAGAAATATAGTGAGAGGGGGCTACGCAATTTAACTTTTATTTTAGAAAGTTTATGGCGCCTTCAATTGGAAAATAAAAAAAAATCATTAATTTACTCTTCAATCTTGCATAACCAGCAACTCTGAATATTTTTTTTAGTTTTAATAACTCTGTTTTCTCAGTACAAAATGAGAGTCAACTATTAAAGATCATTATCATTTATATGTATAATGATAATGTAGCTTTCATGTTATATTAATCAATAAAAGTATATAAAAATTATGTGATGGAATTAAATAATGATAATTAGCGTTTTATTTAAGGAGGCAAGTGAATGAGGGACAAAGCAAGGATAAAGGTTCAATATTGAATAACATTGTATTAAAATTTTAGATTCAAATGTTGTCCACAATTCATTACATAGAAAGACCAAATGACAAAAAATTTCAACACGAGTTAGTGAATGTACAAAAGTTATGTAACAATAAAAAGTTCATTTTAGTATCATATCAAATATTGAGATGAATATAATGATCATGTACTTCATGGAGATTAAGTATAATTTTTTTATAAGAATTATATAAATAATACCAAAAGTACACATAAATATATTTGATAAGTAAAAACGGAGGACGTTGATCTTCATTTCTTGAAACTCAATTTAAGTAAATGTAAAACTTTATTATGAAAAAGGCCAACTTCTTACGGTAACTCAAAATTTTATACAATTATACAAAATGAAAATATGTTTATTAGTTTTTTTTTTTTTTTTTTGACATTCTTAATCCTTGTTCGTTCTCTCTCCCGAGACAAAATCTTCACATAATTTTATTTTGAAGCGGGAGGCGGTATGGTGATCATTCGGAACCGTCCGATCTACATTAAGATATGTGCGCACTTGATCAATACAAATTTTCAATCTTGCATAACCACCAACTCCAATTTTTTTTTTAGTTTGAATAACTCTGTTTTACTCGGTAAAGAAATGAGGCTCAACTATTCAAGATCATTATAATTTAAATGTATAATGATATTTTAGCTTTCATGTTCTGTTAACCAATAAAAGTAAATAAAAATACTTGATGGAATTAGATAATGATAATTAGCCTTATGTTTAAGGAGTCAAGTGAATGAGGAACAAAGCATGGATTGGTTCAACCTATTGGACAACATAGCATTAGAATTTTAGATTCAAATATTGTCCACAATTAAATACATAAAAAGATCAAATGACAAAATATTTCAAAGGAGTTGGTGAATGTACAAAATTTATGTAAGAATAAAAAAGTTAATCTTAGTAACATATCAAAAATTGAGATGAATACAACGACTCTATACAGAGATAATAAACCATATTAAGGGAGTCAACAATGTAACTAGACTTGTACTTTTATGAAGATAAAAAATGGAGGACGTTGATCATCATTTCTTGAAATTCAATTTAAAGTAAATCTTGAACATTATTATGAAAAAGGCAAAATTCTTACGTAATTAAAATTTTATACAATTATACAAAATGAAAATACGATTACGTAAAAAAAATATTGTTGACATTCTTAATCTTTACTCGTTCTCACGTATGTTGCATGGATACGGGTACGAGTATCGTATCGGATACGATATGGATATGGTGATATGGTAATTTTAAAAAATCTAGAATACGATACGCCTATTATATATATTATTTTTTATTATTTTATATATTGTATTTAGATAATCATAACTTAAATTAAATTTGTAAAAAAAATAAAGACTTAACCTAAGTATAAGTTAAATACTATATTTACTAGAACATATCACATATGATACTCTAGTGTAGTGGTTAAAGATTTTGATGCTCAACTGGGAAGTCCCAGGTTCAATTTACGAAAAAAGACATTTGCAGTGGTCCACAGGCGTGGTTCACAGCCACGGGCGTAGCTCTATGGGCTCGGGTGCGGTCCACGGGCGCGGTTCACAGCCACGGGCGCAGCTCATGGGTTCCGATCTGCCGTATCCAGCCGTATCTGTGGGTTTCAACGGAGTATCGGCGACCGTATCGGCTGAGTAAGGATACACCACGTAAGCCGATACGCCAACTAGCGTATCAGATACGTATCGATGCCGTATCGGGTGCGTAATCCGATATGTGTCCGATACGGATACGATGCTCAATATGGAGTATCCGAGTAACATAGGATCTCACTCATGAGCAAAATCTTCATATAATTTTATCTCGAAGTGGGAGGCAGTATGATGCTCTATCAGAGTCGTCTAATATTTACATCAAAATTTGTGCACACTTAATGAGTAATGTAAATATACTTGTGTTTTTATGGAGATCAAATATATTTTTTCTTAAAATAATTATATATATAGATAATACAAAAAGTACACATAAATATATTTAATAAGTAAAACGGAGGATGTTTCCATTTTTAATTAATATTCTAAAAAAAATTACTGAATCTGCTTTCGGTTTTGAATTTTTTTAAAAATATCCTGACCGCCTCACTGCCTCACAGTGGGGCGGTTTGCTATGATTTTTATTTTTCCAATTTTTTTGTTCGACCTCCCCACTGTGGGACGGTTGGCTATGATTTTTTTTTAGAGATTGTTTAATTTGTATATAATGATTTCAGTCTCACTACTTCTATGATTTCTATTCTTTTCTCTTTTTTTGGATACTTTTATTGTTTGATTTTGGTCTATATTGGTCTCCAGTAAATCTGATACAATTTGAATCCAAAATCCATTAAAAATAAGTAAATAAATAAATATTATTTGAGTTATTTCAAAGCTAAATGTATCACGTACATTCAATTTGAAATCTGAATATCTGTCTAAAATAGCTCAAACTGAGAGGGGACTAACTTTGACCACTTTGGCCGAACTTTGAGCGGCTATAATTTTTTGTAGGAAACTCCGATTTGAGCATTTGCCACTTTTCAGAAAGCATGGGAGGAGGAGATATAAATTTTGAAGTTAAATTAAGATTTACCTTACAAAATATCTCGCGCACTCAGAATTGCAAAAATACATCGCAAAAATATATCATTTAGAACCTCAAAACTTTATCAATACAAATCTTAAAATTGTGTGTGCAAAATTTTAATATGAATCAAATAGTTCTGACCACACACTAGATGGAATTTAATCTGATGCCATCTGACCGCCCAAGTTCCTTTTATTTCCTGGTTAGTCTTTTCTTGTTGGATACGGATTCCCTCGTGAGGAAATAGACTAACCCAAGATCCGCCCGTATGGAATAAAATAATTAATAGATAATGATAACAATAATTAAATAGATTGACCGGCTGTAAGCTGTAACCGGTTTACTTTTAACGGCATCGTTTCTTAGACGTTCACGTCGAAGAAAACATGACGGAGGTCGGATAAATAAAACCCACGTGGCAAATCCTCATTTGATGCGTTCTCGAAAAAACAAACTCTGCTATTAATATCTGCAATTAGAGTAGACCACCTGACTTCTACCAGACGGGGTATGATCGGTTTCTATAAATGGCGCAGATTATAAATCGGAGAATAGCAGCACCTTACAAGTTTTTGCGAATTGCAGCGAATAGGGACTTAACCGAGGAGAGTGCGATCCCGAGTCATGCTCCGAGCATTCGGAACCTGAGCCTATCGTTTCTCTGTGACCGATATTGACCGAACATTGTGTAGTTTGTCGCTGACAGAATCAGTCAACTAGAGTAGACGTTATCTTTCCAACTTTTTTATATTTCTAGAAATAAAAAAATCAATTTGTATGAAACAAGATTGATTATAATTTTTTTCTCGCTAAATAGATGAAAACAATATCAATGATTCGATCGTCCGTAGTAATAGGTAGAGTGGGAAAATGGCACGTAGGAGCCGGAACGGCACGGCACGTGTGTCATTTACGTGCCGTGATTCGTGTGTCGCGTGCCGCGACCATTCACGTGCCATGTTTATCTTTTGAAACTTTGGCACGGCACGGCACGTAGTCACGCGAGTCACGTGTAATTAAGACCATTAGATATTGATTTAATGGTAAATCTTGAATAAACTAACTTATAATTAAATATTGATTTAATGGTAAATCTTGAATAAACTAATCTAAATTATGATTAAATGTCACGTGGGTCACGCGAGTTACGTATGGTCACGGCACGTTTAGGCACGACGTGACTCACGTGGCGTGACCATTCGCGTGTCGTGACCACCTATTGACATTTTGGTCACGGCACGTGAAAAATTAATTTCGTCACGGCACGGCACGAGACCAAAGTCACGGCGTGTTAGTCACGGCACGGCACGTTTTTCCCACTTTAGTAATAGGTCAGTGGAACCTATGGGTGCACAAAAAGCTCATGACTCGAAACTCAGTTCGGAATCAATTCGGATTCAACTCACTAATAACTCGAGTTGAAACTGACTCGAGTTAACTGACCCGGTTGATTTATGAGTCGAATATAAGTTACCTCCAACTCGGTTGGACTCACACCAAACCTTAATCCATATATTCCTAATTTTTGCGTCCCCAAACCTTATACATGTTTCTCACAATAATTGGTAATTTGATAAATTATGCACTATTTCTTTTGTTTTGTTAATTTATTAAACTCGGTATTGTTTTGTTAAACTTTATCTGTTTGGTAATTTTTAATTATGTACTATTTTGATATTTTCGTAATTTTTAATTATGTATTGGTCATTGTCTCATTACATACTGTCTTTAATTGTGTATTATTTTGGTAAACTATGTAATATATTATGAGTCGTGAGTCGACTCGATTCGACTCGAGTTGCTCACGAGTTGATTCTAAATTGAAGTTTCTAATTCGGAACTGAATTAGCAACTCGGTTCAGGAGCAGTCCTAGTGGAACCAAACCATTTACCACAACACCAATGTCCACACAAACTTATTGGTTT
Organism: Carex parvula; assembly: GCA_025461045.1. Taxonomy (NCBI): domain Eukaryota; kingdom Viridiplantae; phylum Streptophyta; class Magnoliopsida; order Poales; family Cyperaceae; genus Carex; species Carex parvula. The sequence goes on along the minus strand of JAJGRW010000068.1, from coordinate 337,169 downwards.
CTTTCCAATGGGACTCGGATGTGAGAGAGAAAAGAAAGAAGATAAGATAGCTCGTGAATTTCAGAGTCTCTGCTAGAATTAAATCAATAATTTATTTTTGAAGTTTCGTGACAAAAATACGATGCAACTTACGTAATGTATTGGAACCGAATCATTGATACGATTTCATTCATTTATCCAGAAAAAAATAATCAATTGTTTGTGACAAATTAATTTTTAATTTCTAAAAATTTAGAATAATGTTATCTTTGCATACCACTAATTTTAATTCAAGAAATTGAGGTGTCGGTGTTCCATCCCATTCTATAGCGTCTGAGCCCACATCAGAATATCATAAATGCTTCATGAACCAAGAATATCATAAACACGTGGCGAATTTATTCCCTTGTACCACTTGTCCCCGATTTTTACAACAACTTTAAATTAACATTTTTTTTCACGATATAATACATTAGCAAATAGCAAGTACAAAGTTAATATTGATTTTAATTTTATTTTGGGTAGAAATAATTGAGTTCAAACATTGTCAACAAATTGCATACATAATTAAAATACACGGGAGTATCATTGTTAACTAAAATACTTTTCAAATTATAATGCAGATGGGACAAAAGTTTCTTTGAGGGATACATTTTTTTTTTTGCCTTTTTGTTCGGTAATGATTCAAATTTTTTATGGAGTTCATTATTCAAATATGAGTGAGTCTATCATAGTACCACGGATTAGTCCGTACTACGAAGTCATATTTTCATTTTGAAAATTTTAATGGTCGATCCGAACCATTCAACGTGATCTCCACATGAATATATACTTGCAGACTAAATTTTATATTTTTTTTGAATTTTTTACTATATTTAAGATAGGTAGAAAATCAGTTGATCTGAAAATTCTGGACCATCCAAAAACAGTGATTTTCTACCTATCTAAAAAAATAGTAAAAACATTTTAAAAAATAAAAAATTTAGCCAACAAGTATATTCTCATATGAAAAACATGTTGAACGGTTCGGATCGACCGTTAGTATTTTGAAGACGAAAATATTGATCCGTAGTAGGACCAATTCGTGCTGTGCATAGTACCATAGACTCGCTCTTCAAATATACATAATTTGTATTGAAAGATCTTCTGATCTTCTCTATTCACTTATTTTATTTATTTATTTTTAAGCAGCATTCTCTTTCTTGATCATATTTCTCCACAATTATTTCACAACATGTCCTTTGTTGGTTTCATTGAAGGAACTAGCCGTGTTACATAGATTTGACCGATATTTTTATTAATACCCAAAAAAAAAACAAATTATCAAATCTGCCCCCACCCCAAACTTATTTTTAAATCTACCCCAACCGCCCGTCCACTGGGCGGTCCACTTTCCCCACCTGACTGCCCAGTGGCTGGGCAGTTCAGTACCCAGATCTGACCGCCCAACAGCTGGGCGGTCTGCTATAAAACCCCTATAAAAGAGGTTTTTCTCTCTCCTAATGAGCACAATATTCATTCTCCCAAGTTTACAGAACCGAATGAGAGAAAGAGAGGCGATTTTGAGGCGATTTTGTACAGTAATTTCAGAACAGTAATTCCCGAACAGTAATTTCAGAACAGTAATTCTAGATGTTGGTTGCACTGTATGCGGGCGGGAAGTTTACCCGAGGTGCGGAGGGAGCACAGTACACTCAGGAAGCAGCCTACGGCTTCGAGGTAAATGAAAATACCTCATTTGTTGAACTGAAGGGAATATTGTATGAAAAGATTGGTGTGAACCCCAACCGGTATGATATAGATTTAGCTACCCGGATTAACACAGTAAGTGGTGGTAGACCTTACTATACCAGATATCCAATAACAGATGAGTCCTTATGGAGGAGTGTTTACAACACTTTTGAGTCACAGGGGGTAATGGTAATGGACTTATATTCCAGGAGAGTTCAGCGTGAACCCGGGGTTGGAACATCTAGGGAAAAATAGAGGTTATGATCACTCGGGTTATGACAACCCGCGTCACTCGAGTTATGACAGCTCGAGTTATGATCACTCGGGTTATGACAACTCGGGTCGTGAGCACTCGGGGTATGACAACCCCCACCACTCTAGTTATGACAACCCCCGCCACTATAGTTATGACAACCCCCGCCCCTCGAGGTATGACAACCCCCGCCACTCTAGTTATGAACCGCCCGTATCACCCGTTTATGAGAATTATGTATCTGATTTTACCACCGATCTACCACCACCACCTCCTCCTGAAACCCCAATCCAACCCATATTTCCATCTGTACCACCATCAATACCTATAGTGTCACCCGTTGCTACCCGGAGAGACCTTGACCTTGATGCTGAGCTCGATGCCGTACCACAAAGAAATTTGGAAACAGGTGACGAATGGGAAGGGGATTGGAATTCTGATCACCTGTCAGAAGGTGATGGAGATTATTTACCTAAGGAAGACAGATTTCCGATTAGAGGTCGGACAGATAGGCATCTGTGCCCCACATTCAACGATACCACTGCTTTTGAAGAGACATACATCTCATTTTTGGGCCGCGTGTCAGGTACAGTCAAGAGCTTGCTCCGCAGCAGGTTTACACCAACATAGATGAACTTGTGAAGAAAATAAATGAGGTCAATGTTCACGGCAACTGGGAGTGCAGAACTGAAAAAAGGGACCGAAGAAGGTTAGTAATTGTTTGTGCTGACGAAGCGCATTGCCACTTCCGTCTGTATGCAACCCTTGTGGGTAAGGGCGAGGCATGGATTATTAAGAAGTGTGAACCACCTCACACATGCAAGGCTGCGTCATCAAGGAAAGACCATGCACAGCTTACGGCTTCACTTATTGCCGATGTAATTGAGAATGACATTAAGGAGGACCCATCGATGAGCCTTAAGAAGGTCGGTAGAGCTGTCAGACGGGTTTACAAGTATGTCGTGCCAAAATATAACAGGTTGTGGAGAGGGCGTGAACTTGCGATTTGCCGAATGTTCGGTAGCTGGCATGGTTCATACAACTTACTTGCACCATTACTGCAGGCCATAGCAAGTACAAATCCCGGCACTGTCTTTGAATGTCTTTGAATGTTGGAATATAGCAAGTTAAATGCATGGTTTGTTGCACGGCATGTTAAAGCCCTCGAATTACTGTCCAGGTATGTATATTTTTTATTCAGATATTTTGCCAATGTATGTATATTTTTATTTGTTGACTTATATTTTCTTAATTACTGTCCAGGAATCAAACGTTTTCAACAAGGGTGGAGGGGAAACTAAGAAAACATAGGGAGAAAGGTGCAGCTATGAGAGTTGTCCCGTACGGGGAGAACCAATTGGAATTCGAAGTGCACTGTCCATATGAGTTTGCTCCAACTGGCCGTAGACCGGATGGGACTATGGAGTTTGTGAAAATGATGTTCAAGTATGTTGTTATTTTTGCACCTGACAATACTGTAACATGCACTTGCCAAGGAATCCAGTTGGCCCACATAACTTGTTCTCATGTTATGGCGGTTTGCCGAGAGAGAAACTTCTCTAAGGATAATTATGTCGCAGACATGTACCGTACCGATTACCTTGTGAGTACTTGGGGTGCATCTTTCCATCCTTATCTCAACCAGTATCGGTGGCCGCCCTATGTTGGTGATAGAGTCTGTCCCGCAAGCGGGTGGATCAGAAAAGGAAGAAGACCCCACAAGCGTCAAGTAATGACCATTGACGAGATGGAAGGTAGGCGAATGGGACATCAGGCCCGCCGTTCAACAACTGACAGGCAGCGAGCAGGTACGGTTGATTCCTTTTATTTACTAATATTTTATTTATTTACTTATATTTTATTTCAACTGGAATGAAATGCAGATGCTATTAACAAAGCCAACGAAAGAGAAAATGCTAGAGTTGTTGCTGAGGCTACCGGTAGTAGCCACCGCACTCATGAAAGCTCAGGAACCGGTAGTAGCCACCGCACTCATGAAAGCCCAGGAACCGGTAGTAGCCATGGAGAGACTCCGGTAGTGTCGCACAACCAGCTGAACCCAGACCCAGACGTCGTATTTTGAGTTTGTTCGGCCGTCATCGCTGATTACCAAGTTTTGTTAAATTATGTTATGAACTATTTTAGATGTATATTGTGAACTATTCTAATTGATAGTTTGTGAATTATGCAATTTTTTATTTGCCTCGATTATTTTATATGCTTTATTTTTGTTATTTTTATTACTTAATTACGTATACAAAAACTAACAACATAAAATATAACAAATACAAAACTAATGAAATAAAGTCTACGACATAAATTCCTAAAAATTCTACAACATAAATTCCTAAAAATCTACTTCTTACACGAGCCTTGAAGTGTATGGAACAAAGTCATCATTAGAGTTTGCCTGATCTGGATCAGTCACAGCAGACGAAGTGGCAGCCTTACCAATACAAGGAACAAACTCGTCATCCGATGCTGGAGGCTCTGGATCAACTTTCTTCTTTTTCAAACTAAAGCCGTAGGGGTTTTTCACAAAGTCATCGTCTGAAATTTCATACTGAACATGTCGTCTTCTCCATTCCTCCAGCTTACATGACTCACAATTAAAAAATCACGACATATTGACACTTGTACTTTTTTTCCTCATTTTTACCTCGATCACTAATAGACACTCTTCTCGCTACGCCACGATCTCGGTGCTCTCTTTCTTACCTCGTTTGTTACTGTCCATACCTCTACTAGCCTCAAAATCACTCAAAATTGCCTCTCTTTCTCTTTTTCGGTTCTGAAAAATGGTTGTAATGAATACTGTGCTGCTCAGGAGAGAGAAAAACCCCTTTTATAGGGGTTTTATAGCGGACCGCCAGCTGCTGGGCGGTCAGATCTGGTAGTGAAACCGCCCAGCCGCTGGGCGGTCGGATGGGGAAAGTGAACCGCCCAGTCGACGGGCGGTTGGGGTAGATTTAAAAATAAGTTTGGGGTGGGGGCAGATTTGATAATTTGTTTGTTTTTTTGGGGTATAATAAAAATATCGGTTACAAAACCCTAGTAAACTCTTGGAAAACAAGTACTGTGCTATTGAAGAAACTACAATTAAAACTTGTACTTTGGACAAGCGAAGCATTAGTCCCTTTTTTTCAATTTTTGTCTTGTGGTGATTTGGTGAAACAAACAGAAGGCAACTCAAGGAAATATCACTGTCCCTGCATTTATAAGATACAACCAACACATGGCACACAAAAATAAAATAAAATATAAACTAAAGTTTCTCACTGAATTTGCAAAAAAAGATCTCTCTTCTATACTATTTACATAAAACTGTTGTTTCATTTTACAAAATGATCACACTAAGAAAAATGCAGCAATACTTCAATTTCATGTTTCAGTCCATATTTATAAAGTGAAATAGTGAAAGAATATAGAAAAATTGAAAATTGAAATATGTTTTATTTCGTACCATTCTGACCATGTTTATTTGAAGATGGAAAAGTAGAACAGTGGAATAGTGGAAAAATATCGATAAATTAGTCAATTTCATTTCTTAAGAAATATCAAATTTTTTATTCCACCATCTTCATGTGAAAATAAATTAAGAACCTACTTCCTTGTAAAAAGCAAGAATTTGAGTACAAGTTTTTTAACTCAATACTCAATTCTACTTTTTTTTTTAAAATTTCCACAATTTTATTCAATCTCTTTCTAATTTGACTGAAATAAAACTTTTATTCCAATATATTCCCCTTTTCCACTCGCCAAACATGCCCAAAACGTCCAAACTCCAAATAAATATTTACTTCTATTTGTTCTAGATACAATAATCATCTGAAGAAGCATGGTGCACGATATAAAATATACCTTAATTGGTACATTGATATGGACCAGTCCAATTGGAATCATCTTCTTGTTTTTCGTAATAAAGTCCCTCATTTAATGAATTAATGTGGATGATTGATTGAAACTGGTGTACATTTAATGCTATTCACAAAATTTCTTTGGTTATGAGAGAGACCTTTTTCCTGAACCACCTGATTAAAGATATATTTGACAGTTGATACTAATTTATCTCATTTAAGACTATTAATAGGAAAATTAATTAGCATCTGTATGTACTTAATTTGAGTTATATCACATATCCATACTTGATCTGAGGTATATCACATCAAAGATTAAAATTATGAAAATTACTTTAATACGAAAGTTTTTGTTGGATGATTATCCTATGTTAGAAAACAATATTAAAATGAAATGAGAAAAAAAAATGAAGTTAGTGTATTATAATTCATATTTATTAAGGAATATTTTGTAATTAATATTAGGAACTAGTCTTAAAAGCCTGAAATTTTTATTAATATTCAAAAAATATCAAATTTCAAAATCTACACCCCATTTGGAAAATTTTTGAAATATGTCCAAACCGCCAAATTATTAATTATTTTGCGGTTTTAGGTTTTGGAATTCTAAAACTGCAAAATTATTTTGCGGTTTTAGGCTTTTTTGATTTTTTTAATTAAACAGAAAATGTTATATATTTATTTTTTGTATTGAAATATTAGAAATATTTTATATATTTCTTTGAAAAAAGATAGAATACTATATAATTTGATTTATTAGAAAGACTGCGACAAATAACCTGGATCAACATTTTTCAGGCCGGATTTTTTGCGGCTACAAGAAAATTAAAATATTTCTTTGTGTGTTATTGGAAAAATAAAAATGTTTTGTATCTGAGTTATTGATTCCGGTTCAAAAATCACTTCAGAGTAAATAAAAAAAATATTGTGGTCCTTCTAGTACATTTAAATTCTAAGATATTGTATCCATTTTGAAAAAAAATCGATAAGAAATCATTTCATCCGACATTTTGTCAGAGCAAATAATTATTTTTTCGAAAAATATAAGAATCACAATATTTTTTGTATTTACCTAGAAGTGACTTCTGAACCGGGATCAATAACTCAGATTCAAATTTTTTTATTTTTTTCCAATAACTCACAAATAAATATTTTAATTTTTCTTACAGCCGCAAAAAATCCGTCCTGAAAAATGTTGATCCGGGTTATTTGTCGTAGGCTTTCTAATAAATCAAATTATATAATATTATATCTATTTTCAAATAAATATATAAAATATTCTAATATTTCAATACAAAAAATAAATAAATTATAACATTTTCTGTTTAATTAAAAAAAACTCCAAAACCTAAAACCGCAAAATTACTTTGCGGTTTGGGCAGGTTTCGAAATTTTTCAGAATGGAGTGTAGATTTTGAAATTTAATATTTTATTGGATATTAATAAAAATTTGGGATTAAAAGCAAAGTAAATAATCCTAACATTATCTTTTTTTGATGGGATGTTCAAAAGTAGCTACTGAATTTTTTGTCAAAAAATATGGTATACCAGACTAGTGCTCTAATTTATCTTTTAATTAGCATATATACATAACAGATTTTGAGTCACATCTTAGTATTTTAGGTGAAATTTGCATATATAGGTCACATAGGAAGTCTTTTCACCTATTCGTACCACTAATGAAAAATCGTAGGTTGTTTTACTCGGATTAAATAATTAAGCTGGATAAAATTAAAAACTATATCTTACTGTATCCTCTTTTATTGTGATATTAACCATTATCATACTCACCTTTCATTGTTAGGTATAAATTATCAATAGCTTAAATTCAAAACAATCACAAACATAGCTATTAAATTGAAAACGATGCTATTAGTATCTGCCAACTAACCAGATATTCCTATATTTAATTATTTCTGACCGGATATTAATATTAATTAGCTAAGGAGCACTTTTTGTTGCTTAGGAAAGAAATTTATCAATTAATATTCATAGACCTTTCTATCTTTTACATACTTTCAGGTAATACATTTTGGATTATTGAGTTGGGATCTTTTGGTTTAACGTCACCCAATTGCTTAATTAATATTTACAAAGTTGAATATAAAAGTTGAACCGATCGACGATCTTTCACATGGAGGAGTTCAGATCCTTTGCATTACCTTACTATTTGAGTTTGAATATGGACTGTCAGATTATAATTTGGATCAATTCGATTTAAACCTGTGTAATACATATAATTCTTTAAGATTCGTGTCAATATATAACTAACATACCAAATTAAAATTGAATGGATGAATACCTTAGATGATATAAATTTTCAACATCAACATTGCTGGTTGGTCACTCAACAATTAAGAGAGTAAGTCAAGACCAGTTTCCATCCGAGCAACTGATAGTAATTAATGTGATACATAAACTTTGACAAATGACAATTATATTTATATAAGAATTTATGAACGAAACGTAAGAGTGCAGTTCTTAAAATTGCCCATAATGATTAACATGTACAATTATGTTCGACGGAGAGATGGTGAAGTTTTTCCAAATTCCAATACTTTCAAAATTCAAATGTCAACTTATTACTTTCGCAGGAATTAAAAATCATGTTAAGATGTTTATTCCATCTTAAATTTTATGTTTTACATTTAATTTGACATGTTAAGTTATGGTTTAAATTAATTCACCAGTAAGATATTGAAAATTGAATTTTTTTTTTAAGATGTTGGAAAATGAATTTTTATTTTTTAACAACAGACTCTACATGTAGAATAAGTTAATTCGTCTGAGGAAATAAAGTAACTTACTCTCAATTGACTAAGATTTTACTCCATTTTATCTTTCGGGATCAAACACGACCTTGGTTGTAGCATAAGTGAGAAATAGAGATTATCTTCACTCATTAGCGAGAATAGGTAAAAGTTATAGCTCCATAACTTATGTTATCAACATATATGGTACAAATTATTCTTCAAGTTAAATTAATAAGGTTTCTGTGACACCCAGAATATAAATAATAACAACAACAACAATAATAATAATAATAATAATAATAATAATAATAATAATAATAATAATAAAAACATTGTTTAATTAAACAACTGAATGCGAAGAAGAGAGGATGGAAGCGCGTCAAGAGAGTACACGGGCGATTCACCAGGCGATTCTCCGGAGGCAAACCGAGACGAAGGAAACTATCCGCCGTGCTACGTATGCGGAGATTGTCCAAAACCCAAAAGAATCTACCGATGAAACCAAGTTCTCTCCACTACTATTCACACCCCACGTCCCAACTACCCCAACCAACCCTGGGCCATTCATTATTGCTGCACAGTGCCCTAATGGAAGCAGTAGCAGCCATATTGAAGATACTCAACAAAAGCCAGGAAATGACAGTTTCTACAACGGTGAAGACGGATGGACACTGGTTACAAGAAAGAAGAACCGATCTTTACCGAACGACAACAAGCACGCTCCAAGCAACAAGCCTAAAGGAGATCACGCATGGCTCATTCAACAGAGGCGATGTTTTAAATGCTTCCTTAAGGGACATCAAAAACATCAGTGTAGAAGGGAGATTAAATGTCTTAAATGCACCAAATCTTGCCATATCTCCAAGCACTGTGTCGCACAAACCGATGGAAGATCCACAAATGTCAAAGAGAAGGCGCCTATGAATTCTACACCAGGAAAAGCCAAGAAGCAGGAATCACAGAAGGAGCACATCTTACAGCAGCCCACACCCATCTACATAGGTCCGAAGGCCTCACCAAGCTTCCTCCAGACACATCACACACTCCTTCTAAGTCAAGGAAGGTGCCTTAAGTGTTTCCTCAAAGGGCACAAAAAAGATCAGTGCCGCAGAAGGATTAAATGCTTGCTATGTAATCAAGCAGGACATATCTCAAAGCAGTGCACATCTAACACCATTACTGCCAAACCAACCAAGCATTCCAGCAGCACTATAAATACTCCAGGCAGACATCAGCCAAACCGCACACTTCCATCACAAGAGCCAGTACCTAACCACCATTATAATCCTATGGATAACAATGCTAACTGGGAGACAATGGACCTTATGGATCCTGATGAAATGGATGTGGGAAGGAGGGCAGCCATAAGAGCCTTCCTGCCCCTGAGAGGTCAGTTACGCAGAGTCAATTCATTTTTGGGGAGGTCGGCTTTGGTGCTGGCTGGACCTCACCAAATCAGTAGATACTTTGCTCACCGTCTTGCGGTCAAGCTCGCCAATTACTTCAACATGCAGCCACGAGACTTCTTCATCACCCGGGTTCACCAAAGTTACGGGGACTTCATAGTGCGGTTCCCAAATGCAACCCTTAGAGATCATGCGGTTGCCGTCTGTGCCTTCACTCTGGGACCGAATGTGCAGCTGCAACTGGTTGAATGGTCACCAGAAATGGGCGGGGTATACGACCCTGTAACTCACCGAGCACGACTGAGGCTATACGGCCTCCCTCTTCACAACTGGAACATCCATGACCTCGATATCATCGTCACTGGATTTGGCCATCTTCTTAGAGTTGAACCCTTTTTTAGAAATGGAAATCATCACGAGATTCGAGTATTGGTGGCATGCTTCCATCCGATTAACATCCCACACACTATTGATCTATCGGAAGAACCATACTCAACCGTCGTAACAGTAGTTCTCGAAGGTTGGATGCATGAAGGCACTGCAAACATCCCTCGGGATGTCAGCAACATTGCTGATGATGAGGATCCATTCAGGCACACACAGACCACCCGAAGGCAGCAGATCATGGCTCAGAGGCCAGCGAGGCAGCACACAGTCAACACGACATCCTCGACCACCGAGCAGCAGAACAACCTCGGCCAGACGGGAGGGAGGCAAGGAGTGCACATGCCATTGGAGATGACACTGGATGAAACTCAGACTGCACCAAATGGAGGCAGTGACATAACTGCACAAAGAGAAAGTTGGGAGCAAAAGGCCTTTCAGAACTTTCTTATTGAGGCAAACAGGATATTTTTTTGTCTCTCATTCAAACGGTTGACACTGCAAGAACAGTCCAAACCTGAGGCAGGCATTAATTACCCCCAACAGGAGATCACATGGCCTCAGTCTTTTGGTGAAGAGTGCCCTGCTTTTGCTCAAACCCCACAGATGGACCGAATTGCAGCTCCATTACATAATGCAGCCCGACAGCAAATAATGTGTGCCATCTCTGCTCCAGTATCTGGAATTGCGGGCCTAAGCCAGAGTTTGGGCCCAACACAAGAGGGCTCTACAGCTGAAACATTTCCGCGGGCCCAACCACAAGGCAGAACTGGACCCATTCTTATTGAGTTAGATACACAGCAAGGCCCACCGAAAGGGCCTACAGCAGAGGAAGTAATAGAGCCGCCGCCTGGTTTTGAGGGCCCTCCGGCCTATGTGCAGCAGCACCGTAGAAGCCCAAGACTGATGGAAAAGCATGGAGGGAAATATATATCTATACTCCAAAGGGCTCAGCAAGTTAAAGACTCCAGCAACAAGGAAGGGGTGTCGATCCCAAATAAGAAGAAGCCAATGATAGAGACAAAGGTTCAGCTCACTTATCTGCACACCGCTGACCCACTAACCCCTCATCAGGCAGAGGCGATCGTGGCGACAGCTGGTATTGACCTGGGAGACAAGCTAATGGACAGTATCACTAAAATCGCGGCACTGCAACCCGCCGTGGTGCCGGTGAGCGGAGCGGCAGTGTAGAGCTAGAGGCGAAATCGAGCCGGAAGAGGACTAATTCCATCATCAAGGATATTAGTGCTATGTATCTTGTATTCTGAAGTTAATTTCTTTAAATGATTAGTACAACTTTAAATTGGGGAAGGGGACCGGGTAGTTTGGATAGCTGGAAGGAAGGAGTACTTGCAATTGTATTGGGTTCAAGAGGTGTATTTGCTTTGCCAATTAATGGAAGTTCTGATGTTATCCCGTCTCAATGAATTACAAAAAATTCAAATTCATAACATGGAACGTGAGGGGTATAAATGACCGGGAAAAACGATTGGCAATCCGTCAAACATTTAGAATGCACAACCCAGATTTTATTTGCATCCAGGAAACCAAAATGGCAAATATAGATGTATCCATTAAAAATGAAGTTTGCGGTAGAAGATTTGATGGATTTAAAACAATTGATGCAAGAGGGACGCGGGGAGGAGTGTTGCTCGCATGGCCGCTGTCCAAATTTCAAGAGTTGGAATCAATACAGGGGAACTTCTGTCTCACACTAAGATTCAGAAACAACCAAGACAACACCATGTTCATTGTCACAGGAGTATATGGACCATGCACAAGTCAGGGAAGACGAGATTTTTTTGAGGAACTAAGGCAGGCGAAACCAACTGATGACACACCATGGCTTCTATGCGGGGATTTCAATCTAACCATCCTTGCAGAGGATAGGACAGACAACACAAATGATTGGAGACAAACGGCAAATTTTGCAAGGTTAGTACAACAACTGGGTTTAATCAATCTACCGCTTCACGGTCGGCGATTTACTTGGTCCAATGAGCGGGCCAACCCGCATTTGGCGAGATTAGATAGATTTCTCGTATCAGACGAATGGTGTGCAAAATTTGTAAATGGGGAGCAGGTGGCCCTACCAAACACATCTTCGGATCACTCTCCGGTGATGTACTCGGCAACAACTAATTTTGCAAGAACAAGGTTATTTAGAGTTGAAAATTTTTGGCTTAAGTCGTCGAAATTTGTGCAAATGATCAAAGATGAATGGGCTTCACATGGCACAGCAACAGATCCGATAAGGCTACATGCAAAATTATGCACCTTGCAGAGACAAATTAAGAAGTGGACAAATCATGAAAATGGATTGATTAGGCAGCAGCTAAAAACTTGTACCGATTTCATTAATTGGAGAGATCAAATGGCTGAGACAAGAATCCTTACACCTTTGGAGAAATTCATCACCAGTGTACTAAAAAGAAGAATTGCCGAAATATCTAGAATGGAGGAAGACAAATGGAAACAGAGAGCAAAGGTGAAATGGGAAGTAGAAGGAGATAGAAATACAAATTTTTTCATGCGGTGGCTTCATTTGCGAAAAGAAAAGGCAACATAGCGGCAATTGAATTCAATGGTCAGTAGTGTAATGATCAAAGGAACAAAGCAGCAGCTTTCTTTAGTCATTTCTGCGAGCTAATGGGGAAAGAGTCAGCACAGTTGCCGACAATCAATTGGGACAGTTTATACCCGAATAGGCACCATTTGCAAGACATGGGCAGATTAATAACAATTGAGGAGGTCACAGTGGCGGTCAAACAGTGGCCGAATGGTAAAAGCCCTGGCCCGGATGGCTATACGGGTGAGTTCTACAAACAATTTTTACAGGACATGCTGCCGGATTTATTGGCAACTCTTAATTCGGTGCTACAGCATCATGCTTCCCTGGGCCCTCTTAGCAAGTCCTACATAATTTTGATAGCAAAGAAAGAGGCACCATTGACACCAAATGACTACAGACCTATCAGTCTCTTGCACGGGATTCAGAAAATTTATTCTAAGATAATGGCAAACCGTCTTAAAGAAAAAATAGCAGACTTAGTAGATGACAAACAAACGGGCTTTGTAAAGGGCCGACAGATCACCGAAGGTTTTGTGTATGCGCAACAGGTCCTGCATCACTCTCACAAAGCTAAAATACCAATCGCGGTGTTTAAGGCGGATATCAAAAAGGCTTTCGATACCATAAACTGGGAATTTCTGCTTCAGATTCTGCTCCATTTGGGATTTCCAACACAATTTGTAAAGGCAGTGCAAAGAGGAGTGTTGCAAGGGACATCGCAAGTGCTAATAAACGGATTATTGGGGAAGAAGATAATTCTCAACCGTGGAGTGCGGCAAGGAGACCCGCTTTCCCCATTGCTATTCATAATCGGGATGAATTTTCTTGGGAGATGGATGGATAAACTAACCGCAAATGGGGCGATAAGGCTACCCTACAGCGACATGAAGCCTTGCCTCTTTTATGCCGATGATGCACTGTTTTTTATCAAGGCCGAAATGCAACAGCTCCAAGCAATCAAAGTGTTGATATTGGCTTTCCAACAGATCTCAGGCTTGTCTATTAACCTCCAAAAATCAGAAATTCTATACTCAGAAGTGGCACACGAGCATCGACAAGCACTAACGGATGTCCTAGGATGTCGAGAGGGAACCTTCCCATTTATATACCTAGGGCTGCCGCTTTCAAATCGGAAACTACCAAAGAGTGCTTATCTACCATTAATAGAGAAGATGAACAAGAGATTAGCGGGATGGACGGCCAAACATCTCACAATTGCGGGAAGACTTGTCCTTCTAAATGCGGTACTATCCTCTTTACCAATTTATTTTATGACAGTCTTCAAAATGCCGAAATGGATGATAGGAGACATAGACAAGATCCGAAGACGGTTTCTGTGGCATGGGGTCACTCGAGAAAATGGCAAGATTAACTTGGCAAAATGGGAATTGGTGTGTAAGCCAAAGGCAGATGGGGGCTTGGGTGTGCTGGATCTCGGTATTTTTAATCGAGCCTTGCTACTAAAATGGCATTGGCATTGGGCAAAGCCGGAAAACAGATTATGGAAGCAAATATACAGACTGACTCTCTCCACAGAAACTTCGGCCATAGGGACTTCATTAAGAGACAATGATTTGCAACAGTTCTTCAAGACCTCCGTCAAGTTCATACCCGGAAATGGCGCAAATATAAGATTTTGGGATAATAATTGGGGAGCGGGCATTCTCAAATATCAATTCCCAATTCTTTTTACTTACGCTATCGACACTGACATCACACTGCTTGAGGCTAAGCAGACCAGATCACTGGAACCCTACCTGCGAAATGATCTCTCTATCCAAGCGCAAGAAGAATTGGAAGGGTTGATGCAATTTCTAGCAAGCTCCCGGCTAAACGAGGCAATAGAAGATGAATTACAGTGGAAGTGGGAGAGCACGGGACAGTTCACGGTGCGAAGTGCTTACCAAGCACTGGTACGAGGTCCCTCGGTGGGATCACAACTCAGCAACATTTGGAAACTAAAAGTGCCGCCGAGAATGAAGGTCTTTGGATGGCTAATGAGGTCAAACAAAATACTCACGCTCGATAATTTAATCAAGAGAGGTTGGAATATGGCCAATAGATGTGTTTTATGCAAGAGGCATGCTGAAACGGTAAATCACATGTTCAATCACTGCCAATTTGCAAAAGAATTCTATGAAGAGGTGGCGGTTCTCACAAATCACACCAACAGTGCGGGTCCGACAATACTCAACTACACGAACATTATCACAGATGCAAGATATGGTACAAAACTGAGAGCACTATGGCTCATAGCGCAATTTGTACTGTGGCGAGAAAGAGGAACAAGAATTTTCAGAGATCTGAACAAAGGGGTGCGGGACCTTGCACAGGAAGTTCAAGACCAATTGAGCTATATGAAGTTGAAGGAATTCAAGTAGCAAGGCAACGGAACACCAGCATCAACTTAATTAAAATTTTATTTTCTTCTTATCTTTATTGCAATTTTGTGTTTCTTTCACTTTCCCAGTTTTTATTTTCTGAAATCAAAAGAGTTCAAATGTTTGAGCTAGCTTTTCTTTTATTTTAATGGTGGTTACCATTCTTTTGTAACGGAACCTTAATATTAATACAAATGGGGGCTAGACCCTCATTTTTACTCAAAAAAAAAAAAAAAATAATAATAATAATAATAATAATAATATTTATTACTAATATTGTTAATATTCTTATTCTGTTGTTTTGTTATTGCATTATTATTTATTCTTATGATCATGTCATTAACATCATTACGATTATAATTATCAATAATATTATAATCATTACTATACTAATTATTAATAATTATTAAAGTTTTATGTAATTAATTATTTTTAATAATATTGTTATTATTTTATTGTTATTATTAATTTTGAATAACTCTTATTATTTTACTGGTATTATCATAATGACAATTATTGTCATTGTTATTGTTATTATTAATATTATTTTATCTTATTTTATTTTCTTACTAGCATCGGAAGTTGTGCTTGCAAAAATTTATTGCTCGAATCAAATATGATATTAAGTCTGCATTCTAGAATTTATTATTATTTTTTTAGGGAAGTCTGTTAACCTAGTAGTTAAATTGCTGGAAAAAAGAGCATATTTGTTGCAAACGCAAAATAATAGAATATTAATGAACTTGATCAAACTTGTGCAAATGATGTTAAAATATTATTTTTGCTGCAGGGACATCCAGATTTAACTCATTGAGATTTTGGTTAATATGTGAAAATCCTTTCCCATATAAATAGTAATAATGTTGAAATTAAAGCTTGGATCTCAGAGACAATCGCATCATTGATCAACGGCTCAGATCGAATCAAGCAAAACATTAGATTTCAAAATAAATCCAACGGTACCTTGATACTTTTGTACTAGGCATACCAAAAATAGAAAAAGTAGACAACGGTACATTACACGGCTATATCAGCGCCAGTAATATAAATAGCGATACCACACTGTACACAATAATACACTATAAATGAAATTCATCATTTTTCCCTAAAAAAAACTCGTACTTAATCCTAGCTGGTTTGTAATGTTGTTTTGACTGATTTTCTCAAGATTTTTTATAATTGATTTTGTGGGTTCATGTTTTTGATTTGTGGTGAATTTCTTTTTTTTTTCTGATATGTCAGTAATAATCTTAAAAAGAGCACCCGTTATGTATTCAACTGATTTTCTCAAGAAGTTTTATAATTGGTACCTCGTGATGAAAAGAGAGAACATGACAAAATGGTCACTTCAAAAATTTATTCAAAAAATGTAGAGTGAGGTTAAGATACCTTTTGAAATGTGCACTTAAGTTTGAACTATAATTTTTTTTTTATGTTCAAATAGTCGATCTGAACCATTTAAGATGATCTTTATATGAATATATACTTGAAGATTAAAATTTATGATTTTAGAATTTTTTTTATTAATTTTTAGTTAGATAGAAAATCACTTGATCTAATGATTCTGGACCATTAATCGAAAGTAGTGATATTCTACCTATCCAAAAATAGTAATAGTAAAAGAATATTACAAAATATAAAATTTGATATGTAACTATATTTTGTTATTGAGATCATGTTGAGTGGTTCAGATTTACTATTTGAATTTTGAAAATGAAAATATGGATCTATACTACGGATCAATTTGAGCATTGCAGATGCTCTATATTATATACAAGGGTTTGAAAGTGTGTTGGGTGGTGCCAACCCATGATTTCAAAAAAATTTGAGCATTCCAGACTACCATAGCCTCACTCAATAATGTACATGAGCAGAACGGAACATAAGCTGGTATTGGCCAAATTAGATAATCATTTTGGGTTTGGATTAGGATTAGGATTAGAATATATTAAACTTTATATTTTACTTGGAGAAACATTTAATTACTAAAATTTTATTGTTGTGCTCCCAAATTCACCTATATATGTATTTAACCCAATGCCTTATTCTTAGCAACCAGCTCAAGTTATAAGTATCATAGAGAGTTTGTTATAACTGAGTAAATAATCAATCTAGGCCCATAAAAAATGGCACTAAACAAAGACCATAAAATCCAATTGCATTTGGTATTAGAAACCAAAATTGAATCATGGATGTTTCCATGAGGCAAGTGTAATAATCAATCCAATCATTGATTACATGATCCGTTAGTTGAGATCTCAACACAGGATTGCTACAGCTCAACAAATCAAAAACTTGTGTCAGCACTCAACAGTGATTTCATGTTTTCTCAATCGCCTGATCAAAACCAGACAAACCTTAAAATTCGTTTCAATTGTTCCTTAGTTAACTAGACCAGTTAACTATGCCATAAACAAAATGAAGGTAAATATATTAACAGAGCTAATTTGGCTTCACACAACACATGACCAATAGAAACAAAATGAAAAAATATGTGACCAGTGCGCTGCACGAAGTCAAATTAGCTCTGTCAATAACTTTACCTCCAAAATAAATTCAAGTCACTCTATTATTTTAATATCCAACAGATCTCTATCTGAATTTTGAACCTGTGAATCTTCCACACAAATGACATTAACTTTGCTACTGATCAAAAGTTGACAGTTACTATACCTATAAAATTTGTAAAATTTGATGGAGAGTTCGATTGCTACGGGTGATGAAATATAAATGGAGGCAATGCTACGTGACTTCTTACGCAATTATATCTTAGTTTTAAAGAATATTATAGTTATTACTACGTTCTCAGTTAATATCTTTCAATTGGTCAATGAGCAGTGTACTTAGTTTATTGGCAAAGTCATTAATTGCTTCAATATAGGAGGCCTCAGACTCAATATTCAATGTCTGCACAAGATTGATAATCATATACAAAAAAAATTTTGGTCAACTTTGAGGAAATAATTAATAATTAAATATGAATTGCTAAATATTTAAAAGTGTGTATTTTTTTTAAAAATGAATATGAAACTTTCAAATGGTTGTTGACAACTGTGGGAATGTATTTGATTTGATCAACATTTATATACGTGGCAACTGTAAATAATTGTTTTAAATTTAAATAGGCAAGTATGTACAAACAAATGTGTATTATGAAATAGCAAATTATGGTTTGTGAAAACTATACATGAAAAGTATTGGAACTGGGAATACATGAATCATGAAGTAATTATCTAGCATCTATATTTCATCCCTCGTAGGACTCATTAATTACTTTCTGCTTGTGAGACTTTAATGTCAAGAGGTGTGAAAAAAATTAAGAATGCAAAAAAATATATATTCTGCAGGAAAAGATATTTTCATGTTAAAAATTAATGGAGCATCTTAATTGGACAATTGGTTGATATCGGGTTTCGCTCCGAAAAAATATTTATCAAAAAAAATCTTAAAGTACGACAATTTTTTTATGAAAAATAATTACATTTGGCAAATTTTAGAATAAATAAATATTATTTCTGAATGATAAACTTGTATATGATGAATAACAATACAATTAGCTGTATAAGAATCTTTAGAGAAGAATACAAAAGAGTTATATCATTTATAAGTAACAAAACATTTTAGACGCAATAACCACATTTTTAATGAGAAGAGCGAGTATTGAATGTGACATGGCATGACTAAGAAGACTCAAAAGCTCTACTGCTTTTATGGACTATACATTATTCAAATAAAATTAATATTCTTGACGTGTTCTTCATTAAAACTCTTTTAAGTATTATTAATTGATTTGAAAATGCTAAAAGTTTAGTTTTAAAAGTTTTATAAGTTTAAATTGGATCAAAATTGATATAGACTAATTAACTGAAATGGTGAGAAATACATTTTTTGGATTATTTTGTGAAAACTGAATTAACATCTCTCTACAGAGAGATAAATTTCATGACCATTCATATTAGGCTTACGGTTCAAGACATATAAAATTTTAAACATTTGATTCGGACAATTAACTTTCACCAATAGTTAATAAAAAAAAAAATTAAATTGATGGATGCTACATTATCTAAAATATAATACTGTTAGAATCTGAATGAAACTACAGGCTAGCACTTTATCTGGACTTCCTGACCTCTAATTAAAAGCGTTAGAAAAGAAATTGCAATTATTGATCTTTTTGCCAAGCTAACTGTAGGCATGAGTCATTTACTTTTATTTTAAAAATTGGCACCGACATATTTAATTTAAATTGCACCTCCAGTACTGAAGATATGATTCCTTGTATGATAACTCTACACAAAGTAGCTTTTATTTGTTTTCTAAACTTGACTAGTACTAATAAGGTTGTCTATGGATTAGAATATGCTGAAAGACTGATCTTGCAATGCTATTTTCTTTAGAATTATTTTGTAATACTAAAAGTCTGGTTGTATTAGTTAGCTACAGTTTTTATTAGAGATCTTGTAGGGTTAATGACTAGGTTGGGCTATTGGATAGCTACTATATAATTAAAGAGGAGGGTTCAAATGCCTCCATTTTTCATGCCTCCACCATGCCTCCATTTTTAAAAACTTTAATAACTCAAAATTTAAAACTTAAAAGTCAAAATAAAACCGTTGGACATGATCTACAACATTTTATCTATGTGCTCATAAAAAATTATCACATTTCGATTTTGTTTTTATGTTAATCAATAAGTTGAAAAATCAACGTTTAGAAATTATCCACATTAGTACGTTTTTTACAAGCTCTCGATGACAACCAAAATAAAATTGAAATGTCATAATTTTTTACACGTGTATAGATAAAATGATGTAGATCATATCCAATGGTTTTATTTTGACTTTTAAGTTTTAAATTTTGAGTTATTGAAGTTTTAAAAAATGAAGGCATGGTGGAGGCATGAAAAATGAAGGCATTTGAATCCTCCTCATAATTAAATTAGTGTCTTAATTTGTTGAGTTGAGCTAATGCTTTATAAAGTAAGAGTTATTTCTCACTTCACATCTATTTTATCTGATTTTAAAATTTCAATAGTTGATCCGAACCGCTCAATGTGATCTTCATATGAATAAGTACTTGGTGACCAACTTTTACATTTTTTAATTTTTTTATAAATAGAAAATTTATGTTTTTGGATGGTTCAGAATCTTCTAAAAACATCGATTTTCTATCTATGTATAAAATAGTAAAAAAAAAAAAAAAAATCTAAAAATGACATAAAATTTGGTCTCCGAGGATATATTCGTAAGTAGATCATATTAAGCGGTTCAGATCGACTTTTTGAACTTTAAAATAAAAAATATAGATATGAAATAAGAAATTACTCTTACTTCATGAAACACCATAGTATATAGCAATCAAATTAATCATTCTGTATAGCTCTTGAAAGGTAATAGAAGTTGGTATTCTGATTTGAAGTTACAATTAAGAAAATAAAAGACTTCTTAGTTCAACATTGCAAAAATAATGAAACTTGAAAACTAATCTTTAGTCTAATGTCTAAATTAACATTTTTTGTGTGAGAGATTGTATGTTCTAAATTCAAATAAAAAATTTCTTGTAACATCAATACATAAATAAGCGCTTGGACCTTATTCTTTATTCAAAAAAAAAAAAAAAAAATCGTACATGCAACACTTGCTTCATGTCTTACAGGAGCCTTCGAGTGCATCACTTGTTGTAAGAAATAAATTTATTGTGAATTAATTTATTTAAACAGTGCTAATAAGAGTTGAGAATATAAACTTTCAATAAATTATAGATGGGTTACTAATAAGAAAATTAACAAGAATTAGAGGGCACACAAAAAGTAATCCTTAAATAAGATTATAGATGTGTTCTTTATTTACTTAGTGAATTAGTATATATTATCCCCCACATGGAATGTATGAACCTTGTAACCTAATTCGACATTGCCACGACCAGGTAACTTCTTGATTCCTTTGTTTAATAATGCACTCCTCACTAGAGAGATCACCTGCTCCCATTTCTTACTCTTGCGTAAATATTTGACAGAAGGAGATAATAACCAGTTTGTTCTTGTACCAATTTGAAGTTTTGAACAAATAATCAGCCTGAACCAATCCAATTTCCAAATTTGAATCAACCCTGCATGCGCTCAACAGGGCTGCACAGACTCTCGCAGTAGGTGCAATCGGCATTTTTATAAAGAAATCATAGGCTTCTTCTATGCATCCTGCACGACCCAGAAGGTTCAATTTTGTACTTGTTTATCAAAGAGTTGAAGTAATACTTCCCTTCAGTTAGAATCCGGGCATGACTACATGCAGCAAGAACTGAAACAAATGTGATTGCATCAGGTTTCAGACCTGACTCTAGCATTTGTTCAAAAATTCTGATTGATTCATATTACCATGACCATGCGTTCCATACGCTGACGTTATGGAAGCCCTTGCTCACATCTCTCTCAAGCATTTCATCAAACACTTCTCGTGCATCTTTGTTTTCCCACTCTTAAAAGTAATTGAACCATCTTAGTTTGAAGTGAGATTTAATTATTCTTAATATTAAGCAGTAATTCAAATAATGATTATGAGTTTTGTTTTGTGTGAATATGCCCAATAGCCCAGAATCGTCCAAAAAGGGGTCCTAGCAGCTCAAATTAAACAGTAAACATATATTACTTGTAAGGCCTACACGCATTGCAAATTAATTATAAAAATTTATATGATAATTGTAATACTAATTTATAAGGACGTACAATAATTATTACATTTATAAACTGTTTCATTATCAATATATATGAAATTGCCACATCAGCATCTGCTATTAGTCTGTATTTAGTATTTATCAATTATAAGATGTGTAAACTTAAAATTACAAAACTTAACTCTGCCCAAAAACAAAATAGTTTATATTAGGATTTGTCTATAGTGCAGTAAATTGATTTTGGCTATAGTACAGCAAAATCAAACTAAATTATAATCGTTGATTTTATCTATTGAACGGTACAAATCTATTTAACCATCTGGCGTTAAATTAAACAGAAGAAATTTTCGGAAGGGTAAAATAGTCAATCATCTCTTTCTTATTTTCTTACCCTCCGTCTCCGTCTTCTGCTCCTCTCCTCCGCTTCTTTCTCATCCTTGTCGCCTCCGCCTCGTTCACCATTGTCGAGCGGCGCCCCAGAGGAGACCCCCATGACGCCTCTCTCCCTCTCCTGAGCACCCAGACACGATTTCCTCCCCAAACCCACCGTATAAGCGATTTCTTCCCACTCCCAGCAAGCCTCCAGCGTGATTTCTGGCGCCTCTCCTCCCTCCACTGCTCCAGCCATTGGATTGGTGTCCAACGGAATCTAATAAATCTTGAGAGTTGCCATTGCGTTTCTTAGAGTTCTTCGTTGATTTCCTTTATTTGTCATATGTATGGATTCTTACAACTATTTTTTGCAGATGAACAGTGTTCTTCGCTGAAATAGAAGACTAAATTGACGTTCTAAGCTGGACTCCGCTGGCTTCTGTAAAACTTATTGTAGTTTTTTTTTTAAATCAGCTGATGAAAGTAAAAAGGAGTGTAGTTTGTAAAATGGAATCAAAAGAATGGATATAAGGAGTGAATATTTGTATTCGGTTTACGAATTGCAACTCTTTGAGTAAATCTGTAATTCAAATTTCAGCATATATTATATTAGAGAGTGAGCTATTTGCCATGTTTGAAAGAACTTAATATAGCTTATTATTACAAAAGTATTTCGTATCTATTTTTGTTCTCATGATTATACCTTTTTATTTTTTGCAATTCAACAGAAAAAAGACAAAGCTCTTTCCAAAATTGACATATAATGAGTGCCAGCATAGCAGATAAAGTAACAGCCTTGGGGCAACAAACTAAAAAGGGTGTCTTCCATGGGTGTCAAAATGCGCGAGTTCTTGCAAGGTCCAAATGAAGCAGACCAGATAGTCGAAAACGTCACGTCGTCCAACTACGAGAGCCCCAATTGGTCGCTGAACCTCGAGATATGTGACTGAATCAAGTCTGGCCTCATCAGTGAAGTCGAAATAATTAGCGCGGTTAAGAAGAGGATTATGATGAAGCAACAGCCTAGGGTGCAGTATCCCGCGCTGGTGCTGCTTGAGGCATGCGTGAAGAACTGTCAAAAGGGTTTTGTTGATGTAGCTGCTGAGGGCGTACTGGATGAGATGGTGCAGGTCGTTGATGACCCAGAAACTGTTGTTAATGTCAGGAACAAGGTTTTGGTTCTGCTTGAGGAATGGGGTGAGTCCGGAGAGTTGTGCTACCTGCCAGTGAAGTGACATACATGAATATAATTAATTGAATTTTGTTGAATTATGTTTCTCCTAAAATATTGTTAAAAGTGAGTATATCTCTATCTACAGGATATAATTAATTGAATTTAGTAGATGCTAAATATTGCAATTTGTTGTGGATAATTAATGATTTCTGGTTGTATACTGCATTTAATGAATGGCATTTTGATTTATACTGGTACCTGCTGTAAGCTATGTTGCATGGATACGAGTACGGGTATCGTATCGGATACGATACGGATACGGCGATACGGCAATTTTCAAAAATGAAAGATACGATACGGCTATTATATATTATTTTTATTATTTTAATGATATTATTAATTCAATACTTATATTACAATAAGTAAAAAAATTACACTTATTTATTAATTCAACACTTGTATATATATCAAATTTTTTACTTGTAATTTACAAGTAACAAAAAAATTGAGGTAGTTGAGGCAGTACTACCCATGCTTTCCGAAGTTGAAGACATCGAAGCAGACTGCTTGATGTTACCTATTTCAATTAAGAGAATACAACTAATATAAGATGACAAAATTATTAGCAGGGCCTTCATCAGTACAACCTATCCATCCACCATTAGGACAACACTTCTTTCACTGTCTCATCATTGTTCTTGATTGGTAATGTTGTTTTCAGATTTGATACATTATAAGTTTATAACTCAAAAGAAAAAGATGCACATAAACTTTTTGTTACCATGCTAAACCATTTAAGCAAGTTGGCTTAATTGAAATAACTAGAACTAATTGTTTATAGCAGTATAATAATTTTTGCAGTATACCATGCTAAACCATAGTCACAAAACCATATACTATGTTAATAGCAGTATAATAATTTGTTTACTTTACCTTGCAACCAGGTAGATGTTTCACCACCTGTTGCTTGAATTTATCATCTCCTCCCCTATTGATAAAAAAAGAAGCATCAATTTCGTTCTATTATGCATTTTATTACCTCTGACATGTGCAAATTTCCAACTAATTTGGTGCTGCAGTACAGTCTCATGTTTCCAATTTTGGAATTCAGGAAAAATAACAAGCCTTGTGGGCTGTGGCAAAGAAAGATGTACCTCTGACATGTGCAAATTTCCAACTAATTTGGAATAACTAGAAGTCTAGAACTAATTCAGAGAGCAACAAGGCAACACGCAAAGCCCCCAATACTGGTACCGGGTCGGTACCAGTAACAAGAAAGGGCACAAAGGCTACAGGTCAAGCAACAGCCATCAACAACAAAATGGCACAAGCCGAGATCAAAGCAGCAGCCAAAAAAACCAGCAAGGTCGCCAAGTGACAGAAACAAGAAAAACGGAACAACAACACCAGTGCTCAAGTACCTCGGTTTTACAAGTCCTTCTTGATTCGGGTGTAGCAAACGTGACAAGATGTCGGGTATGACTTTGTTTGTGCTTCCCTTTCTTGTATTGGATCTGATTATTACAGCTGAGACGGCAGAGAGAGCGGAGAGGCGAGCGGAGCGGAGGGTTCGGAGCGGAGACGGCGGAGAGAGCGGAGCGAAGAGGAGTGGTTCGGAGCGGAGTGGCTCGGAGGGGAGAGGAGCGGTTCGGAGCGGAGAGGCAAGCGGAGAGCCATCAGAGAGGGAGCGTTTTGTTTTCTACTTTTCTTTAGTTCGGAGCGGAGTGGAGACTGGAGAGGAAACCTAATTAGACGTATCCCGCCCGTATCTCGCTGAAACAGACGTATCCTCAAAAATTCAACGCGTATCGTGACCGTATCTACCTAATTAGGATACGCCACGTATGCCGATACGCCAGCTGGCGTATCGGATACGTATCGGGGCCGTATCGTATGCGTATCGGTATCCGATACGTGTCCGATACCGATACGCAGCCTATACTGAAGTATCCGTGCAACATAGGCTGTAAGTGTACCAGTTAGAAGTTGGTTGTTCCATGGATTAGAGCAAGGAATTTTGAATTGGAGTTGAATTACATTATTGGAGCACATGTTATACTTTTCTTTGTTCTAGCATTTGCAAAGCTCTCTACAGAATCTCTGGCAGCAGCTGCCAAACCAGTACTGGTACCAGTTTTGATTTCCTCTGGCAGGCAGCCCTCCAACATTTAGAGTGACATTTAAATCATTCTACAATATATACAACTACAAGGAAGCAAAATATATTACATTACTGAAACTTTTGTACATCAACAATTGCAGTGGATGTTTTGGGTGTTGTCAAGGCGCTGGGTTCGTTCAATAGCAACTCATAATTTTTCTGAGAAGAGAAAGAGGAGGCTATGGGTGATGCATGGAATTGTAGATAATGTCATAAAAAAAATGAGGCACTCCTAAATTATTTACTGTTTATTGGAAGGCCCTTTGCTTAATTTATCTACTTCGCTTATTAGTCATCAATATAGTCTTTTACTGAATTGTGTAATTTTGTAGAATAGATTTTTCGTTCAGGCGTTTTTTTTTTTGTAATTTTGTAGAAGAATATAAGTTTATAACAATTAAGGTGTTCCATAGGTTGGTTTTAATTTTATTCCTTTTGATAAAACTTTTGTTCTAATTAATCTCTAAGGAATGATGTAAAATTTATAATTTTGATGTCATAACTGAATTTCTATATTATAAGTCAAATAGTAGCTTGTATTATTGCATTTTCCACCATTAAAAGGTACTTTCATTTCTATTGATATGTTTATGGATCAGTTTTAATCTTCGTTCTAATCAAATCTCTGTTTTCATGTTCTGGTCAACTTTCAGTTGACTTTTTCCTTTTATTTTCCAGATCTAAATTAGTTTGATTATTTCTCTTAATCTGTTACTTAAAAAAACTGCAAAAATATCTAAATGTGTTCTATATGTTATATGAATATCAAGATAAAAATAAAAAGGAATAGAGAATTATAATTTTTTGTGAAATGGACAACAATGCCCTTGAACTTGTATTTGATTGATAATTATAACAAATGGTTCAGGTTTTGAACTAAAACCTGTTACCAAACATGTTACCTAGACTCAATATTTTTGAGCGACCAAAAAAAAAAACTTTTGCAGAAAAATAAACAGAAAGAAAACCATAACATAAAATTGAACTAAGAAAGAAACAAAAAAAAAAAAAAGCAAACGACTAAAACATTGAGTCACAACCACCAAAGAAAAAGTGAAATCTGGTGTGTTTTTTTTCTAATCAGAACCAGAGGAGGGAATCTTTTCATCTTGCACTTCTTTAACCAGCACTAGCAGTTCTTTATTCTGATCTCTGAAAATCCTTGTGCATAGCAGTACCAGCACTATCTTGAGGTATAAATTGAGCATTCCAAGTCTTCCAATATGCATAGAAGAAACTCTATCTTGAGGCACAACAGTACTTACATTGAATGGGCTCATAGAAGAAACTGTTTGCAAATAAGCATACCATTAGTAAATAAAATTGCTCACTGGATAATGTTCAAATGAAATAAAGAGGGTCGGTAACAATGACACAAGAATACCAAAAAATTACCAAACAACAAACTTAAAAAGAATGTCACCTGGCAAAATAGGTTCTGAGCACGAAAACGTAAGGGTCATAAAGGACAAACCCAAATCTGAGATAAATAGTATAAATTTCACCTCAAAAGCATATGCATTTTAAAAGTATGTGCTTCGAAAGTGCATAAACTACATAAATGACTATATGCATGATCTTTCATAACTTTCATAGTACTATATTGTTGGTCATTTATTGAAGGACTGTAAACGGACCTGGAAGAACCAAGTATTTTTAATGACTATATGTCAGATTATAAGACAAGTACTGGTATACTGAATCAAATATCATACTATTTAAGTACAAAATGGAGAATGATCTACTATACTGGTACCTATATACTGGTACCTATTTAATAAGACAAGTTGCAGATTATAAGAAAAGAAAATGAAGAAAAAAGATAGATGAACAATACTGGTACCTATATACCCGTGACAGTTCTCACCAGGATCTGCCATCTAGTTTACATTTTGCTACAAAAAATCTAATACTGTTGTACAAGGATATAGCTATATATTAAGTGGACAAATTTACTAAACTTTACAAGGCAAGGAAAAAATATACTTTCTAAAAGGCAAAAAAAAGTATAATTTTTTTTCCTTGGATCATTAGCAAAAACTAACTTTTTGTCCTTTTAAAAAGTTCCTCTATGCAAATAATAACTGAAATTTTGGAAGTGTTTCATTAATGACGATTCAGAAAATAAATAGACAAATGCTATACTGCAATTCTTCACAAACAAACAAACAAGACTGCAGAGCAATAGATAAAAATCCTATAATTACACAAGTTTAAAAAACTGTTCAGAGGATATCAGTCAACAATATTATCAACTAGTGCGCACACACAAAGTCACAAACATCAAAATTCTAAAGAGATGTATGTGACTGATGCTTGTTCATTGGTACCAAAGTTTTCTGGCCTCACATTAAAATTTACCAGTACATACAAGCCAAAGAAACTATTGACCTCAGAGGAGTGCTACTTGTACTGAAGTTTTATTCTCATTATGGCTCAATTTCCACTTGGATGAAAATTAAGATCAATAGAATCTTAAGCTAAAAGCTTTTATCAGAAATGATTACAATTAATTCTAAGAATTATTTAATTTCCATTTGGCTGGAATAAAAAGTGCACAATGAAAGCTAAGACACCAGTAAGTGTGATGTACTGCAGTCGTCAAACTTCTTTAAATTGAAAGATAAAATTGAATATTTGAAAATTAGTCTTAATTTACCTGGTAAAGCCCAAAGTAGACCTGCTGAACAGTTTTTCATGGGCCTCCCGAACAGTTTTTCCATCCTTCTTTTTTCTCCAGTTATGGCCATCCTTGCGAAAATAGCGCAGAGCTTTTCAATCAAATAAGAACAATGAACCACCTACCAGAGGGAAAAAAAGCTTCTTAGAAAAACACCTACTGGTATATGATGTTAGAGCTGCGATGTGGTGATTTGGGAGTAGTCATTGAGGCTAAGTTTGACTTATTCAAACTGGAGCTGGTGAAGGAGAAAGAAGGGAATTGTATTGCAACTTCCGGATACATCGTATCTACCATCACACGCCACATACCATGGTGCTATTGCAATTTATGCATGTGTAAAGAAACAAGAGAGTACCTGTAGGCATGTGCTGAGATAAATAGCAGTACCAGTCATTACTGGAATCCACCATTTTATTCTCAATTCGATGAATGGTAATACCACATCGCCCACATGCCGCAGTTGGTGCATTCTGGACACATAACGGCTGGAATTCGACCCTCGAGGCTATCTGCGAGGGGGTCCCCATGATCTATCGGCCCCAGTTTGCCGATCAAATGGGAATGCTCGATATGTCACACATGTTTGGAAGGTTGGCATCGAGTTAGAGGGGAAACTAGAGAGAGGGAATATTGAAAAGGCGATCAAAAGATTGATGAGAGAGGATGAAGGTGCTGAAATCAGGCAAAGAATGAGAGCAATGAAACATGAAACAAAGACTGAGGAGAGCGGAGAGGAGAGGCAGAGAGGCGCGGAGGCGGAGAGGCGGAGAAGCGGCGAGCTAGGTTTGGGTCAGAGGCAGAGAGGCGAGAGGGTTTGGGTGAGCCGAGATATGGTCCGGAGCGGGAGGGTTAATTTGGGTCTGGAGAAGAGATAACGGAGAAGGAGAAAAAGACTGTTCTATCCCTAATCAACTTAAATTTGGAGACATCAGATTAAAGGTCAGGATTTAATTACTGTACTATAATCAATATAAGTTTGCTGTACTATAGACATGACTATAGACAAACCCTTTATATTAACATATTCAGTTGGTCTCGTAAATTAAAAATTGAAATGAACTAAAGTAATGAAGATGTATGTAGTTGATATGGAGAATATTTCTGAAAGTGTCAATTCGATCGAAGAAATCATATTTTATCAATTGCAAAAGCAACTACAAGATAATGCTACAGACTTGACCAAACGATATTTATAAGATGGAGATATGATTCCATGTATGTACTGTGATGGAGAAGCGTTTACCTTTATTTTCTCCACACTGTAAAGTTATGGGGAACATGACAGAATCAGAAAATTATTTAGATCACAAGCACGATTATATAACTCTTTTGAAAAAATCATAGCAATCATAACAGCTGCGTTGCACTCAGTTGTAGCTTCGTCCCGAGATGTTTATAAGGTTTATATTTTATTTTATTTTTGCAAATTCAAAAAAATATTAAATGAAATTTTACTAGCCTTTCGATAATAAAAAAATATTCAAAGTTATTATATGTGCTATAGTTCATCAAGTATTTAAACTCCTCAACATATAATAAACCAAAAGATCTGATGCATTGTTAAGCGATACTAATGCTGCACGACATTGATTTGTACATTATTTCAACTATATATAGAATTTTTTGAATTGATCTGATGAGAATATCGTCAAGATTAACCAAACCAAAATAAATTACACTATCAAGCTTTTCCTTATTATACATCAAATTAAATATCATGTATATCAATTATTCCAATGATTATCATGCCCACACAAATATGAAATACTAACAACATTAAGGAGAGAAAATAAGAGGGAGGGGTTATTTCTCTGTATTATTTTACTCTTATGTATTAGGAGGACGCTAGGCGTGTAAATTCGTAGAGTTTTCTTTTTTATTTCGCCCGTGGAAGATGAAGAGAATATGGTTCATTAATTTTAAATTTATACGGTGGGCCCTTTCTGACAGGTCAAAATTTAAAACCAAATTCATTTTAAAACGGATACTGATATGAGAGCATAATTCTCGAATACGGATATGAAACGAATAATTATCTGATGATTAAGTCAATGAATTTTAATATACAAATATTAATTAAGAAAAGTAAGAAAAATAAATCATAAAATAATAAAAATGGATTGGCAAAGAAAGGGGAGGAGATATTCTAGCTGGGCCGAAAGAAAAGCATTGGCAAAAAAGAAGAAGAAGGTTCTCAATTGGGAGGAAGGAAAGAATGAAGGAGAAGAGGACCTGCTGGAACTTGAGCTGAAATTAAAAAAAAAAAATTGGGAAGGCAGCGAGCCAATGGAAAAGTGCATTTGTTCCGGGGGCTAGGGGTGTTCAACCGGTCGGTTCGGATTAGACTGAACTTTTTTTGTCAAACCGCGGTTTGAACTGAATTTTGAAACCCAACCGAACTGACCGAATTAAAATTCCGAACCGATCTAAAACCGAACCGATTAAACCGATTTAAACTTCAGTTTGTTCGGTTGAACCGAATACAAACATTTCCAGTTACAAATAAACATTTCAAAACCGGTTGGTTCGGTTTAAACCGATTTGGATAACATTTTTGATAACCACACAAGCCGGTTTTTGATAAACCGATTTACCGATCCATTATAAACCACACAAAATAAACCAATCTATTTTTTATTAAACCGGTTGGTTCGGTTCAAATCGATTGGAGATCCCAAAACCAAACCGAACTATTTAAACCGAACAACCGATCCAATTATACCAAATTTGCCGGTTCGGTTTAAAACCGAATAAACCGATCCATTTGAACACCCCTACTGGGGGCGTATATAAAACAATGAAAAGGGCCTACGGCTATTACAAGCCGAAAGAAACAATGAAGAGATATTTCTTTTACTTTTTTTTTTGGCAAATTATTTCTTTTATTTTTGATTTAGAGAGCGAAAGGTTGACATTTGGATAGGTCAAGAAATGCTTTAACTTAATAAATGCGAGACATGAGAATATTATAAAAGTGAAAAAGGTTTAAGACAATAATTAATAAATTTAAGGACTGAAGTAAATGAAGTCTCAAAGTGAGCAATCTGGAACAACAAAATAGTACAGCTAGTAGATCACACTACATGGTTATTACTTTCAATCAAAATATATTGTTAGTATTTTTAATTGAAATATGTCGTAACACGGTAACATTATGTATTGTTAACAGGCGATTAATTTTGGGAATGTTCATTGTAGATCACAATATTTGGTTGATGAGGGCTTGAGCTTGTGCCACTAGTAATTAATGTCACCCACTGCCTGCCTTGAGCTTACAACTATTGTGGTTTTGCATGTGGTCGTATACCCTCCACCTCCTTGTCGACTAACTGAGGTACCATACATGATATGTCTGTTATGCTTATAGGATTTATTCATAGGGGTGGAGATCAGAATTCTTATGTATTACCACTACAATCATCCGACTTGCATTGAGGCTGCACTTCTATTGTGACCAAAATATTCCTACTGTGGCCAAATCGTTGTAGCTGTTGACGTCTAGTTCTAGATGCGAAATGAATAACATACTTTATAATATCGCATGATAGCTGCTATTACTATGCTTATTGTTATTATTATTGTTATTGTTATTATTTTGTAATCTTTCTTGACATGCTAAATTGATTTGCATTTATAATATCACATGGTAGCTGCTATTACTATGATGGATTGTAGAGAGTCTAAGATTAAAACTTGTTAAATTATTATTTTAGTTGCTTCATGTAAATAATGCAACGCCTTATTTTTTTCTCTTAGTTTGTGGTACATACAATATCGGTTTTGCATATATAGGGTTCAACAACTACAGTATATATGTCGTCAGTACTTTCAATCGAAATATGTCATCGGTACATCCAATTAAAATATGTCGTAACAAGGTAACATTATATATTGTTGACAACACTATATCACAAGCGATTGATGTGGGGATTGTTTGTGGTATATTGAGAAACCATGATAATAGATCACAATATTTTTGGATTATTTGAATTTTCTTGGAGATTATTAGTGTTACATTTGTAGCAATATTAATTTTTTTGGTTGAGAAGATGGAGAGTTGGACATTTTGGAGCAGGACAGGCTGTTGATTCAGAGCTTGAGCTTGCGCCACCAGCATTTCTACCTCCTACCTGAGGCCTTGAGCACGACTATTGGGGCTTTGCTTGTGGTCGCATATCCTCCACCTCCTTGTTAACTTGGTAAGGTGTCAGGCTGATATGTCTTATATGCATAGAAGATTTCTTCAAAGGGTGAAGATCAGAATTCCTCCGAAACACCACTACAATCACCAAGCATGCATTGAGGCTACACTTCTATTGCGACCCAGTTGTTCCTACTAGAACCATCATGTTATAGTTGTCGTTGATGTCTAGTCCGATGTGCAAAATGTACAACAGACTTTATGTTCTTCGTATTCCTTTTTGTTATTATTATTATTCTTATTGTTGTGATTATTTTACAATATTTTTTGATAAGCTACTTGATTTATATTGAAAATATCACATGTAGATACTATTACTATAATGGATTGGAGAGAGTAGGGTTAAATTGTTTTTAAATATTATTTTAGTTGCGTGCTTATTTTATTTATTACTTCATGTAAATAATGCAACACCTTAGTTATTTTTTCTATTAATTTGTGGTACATATATATAATTGTAGTTTTGCATTGTTTATGGTTCAACAATTTCAATATTTTGTCAGTATATTCAATTTGAATATTTTGTCCGACATATTTTGACAGTATATTCAATTGAAATATGTCATAAAAATGTTATGTTATGTATTGTTCACAACACTACGTCACAAGCAATAGGTTTGGAAAATGTTAGTGATTCATTGAGTAATCATGGTAGTAGATCACAATATATTTTTTATTGTAGTTGGAATTTGCTTGGAGATTCTCAGTGTTATATCGTTAGCATTACTATTAATTTGGTTGAGATGCTAAAGAACATTAGCAAGTTCAATTAATACATAACTTAGGGAAGAGCAAGCTCAACTCCACAAAAGACAAAGAGGAAATAAACTCAACTCAAATAGATAAGTTCATAATATTTCAAAAGCTTCTCTCTTGCAACTCAAATTGAGTTGTTATTTAGTCATAGTCTTCCTTGAAAAACTACCTAATAATTTTTACAACTCTCATACTATATTTTCTAAAAACCAAAAGACACTCAATAACTTCCTAGATACTCTCAAAAGAACTTTCTAGAAACATACAAATTACAGCTTTGAACAATATAATACAAACTCATTTTTTACCTTATTAATAACAAACACAAACTCACATAACTAATTAATGCCACACGAAATCTAAACATACCAGTTCGCTTATCACGTCTGTTTGACCAAGATAAATTATGTTTCTTGAAAAATTTCAAACATTAAATTTATAGAAAATTTTGTTAGATTTGCACAAAACTTTAAATCACCTGGAACTAATAAAGTTATGACCAAAATACAAAAAGTTATCAATTTGTCCATAAAACATTGCAAAAAGCAGAATTTTTATTTTCTGTGCCTATTTTGTAATTACCCTTGTGGCTTATGGTGGTGTTGGTGGCTAAATGTTATTGGTATTTGTGTGGGCCTATATATGATAATCAATTAATGGAATGATTGGAAATACCTGGTATTTATTTAATTTGATGTATGATAAGGGGATGGATAGCTTGATAGTTGATAGTGTAATTTATGATGTTTTGATAAATCTTGACGATATTCCCATATCAATTCAAATAATGTCAAATCAAAATGCCGTGCAATGTTAATTTCGCTTAATAATGCACGGTAAAGAGTTTAACAGAGCAGTTTTTGTTTCATGCAGCGCACGGTATTAGAATTAAGACTGTTGAATATGGTTCGTGTGCTGCATGTAGCCAAACAAGCTCTGTTAGAATCTTTACCCAATAATGCATCAGATTGTTTGTTTAATTTATGCATCTCACAAATGAGGTTAATTATTGTGAAGTGGATTTTTAATTTATATTTTATTTATTATTTTTATCAAAATTGTTAAATATTTTTTTTTTGTGCAGTATTCTTTATGGCACGTGGATATCAATATAGAAAGACTACTAAAATGTATTTTAAATTTTAAACCGTGTAACACCTCGGGACGAAGCTACAACTGAGTGGAGGGAGGCAATTGCCTCCCCTTCCTCAAGAAAAGTGCAACACAGTTGTTGTTATTGATATGATTTTTGTAAATGAGTTAAAAATCGTTGCTTGTGATCTTAGTAATTCTTTTGACTTTATCCTGTATATATCTTTTATCTAGAATGTTGTCTAATCAAATACCAGCAACTAATTACAACTGTGTACACATCCTTCTTTTTATGCTCGTGGCAATCTTTTATCAAATGATCCTAATTAATACGCCTCTTCTTGGCAGCCGATGCTATTCCTGTCAAGATTTAGAAGAAAAAAAAAACGAGAGAAAAATTAGTTGTGTAAATAAGAAGTAGAATTGGCGGTTTGTGCCATGGTGGTTTTGTTACGTGTACAAGTTTGTTACACTGAACAGTGTTACATAAAGCAGGCCAGGCCCAGTACTCAGAGCAGCAACCAAGCAAATCTGCAAGCCATTCGT
Organism: Carex parvula; assembly: GCA_025461045.1. Classification (NCBI taxonomy): domain Eukaryota; kingdom Viridiplantae; phylum Streptophyta; class Magnoliopsida; order Poales; family Cyperaceae; genus Carex; species Carex parvula. Next base: position 302,199 of record JAJGRW010000068.1, on the reverse strand, counting down.
CCGTACTATATTCATACGTAAAAGCCCATTTCGGCCCAAAGTGATAAATGGAGCGTTGGTATGTGACTGGCCTTTTCGTTGCGCCTGCGCGACGCCTCGAAATGACATGGCCTAAGAGAACTGCCGTAGAGAAACTTGTGTGGTGAGTCTCTGACTTGACCGTATTCATACTCCTAGCCGAGCAAAAATCAATTCGGTTCATATTCAAAATATAGGAAGGTCTGTCTTAAGATTCGTGTCAGATCAGGTATTGCACTGGATCTGAATTCTGAAAATCTGGTTTGGCATAGAGATGGAGCTGATTTTTAAGATTTAATTTTCTATGATATCCGATGTCAATTACATACAAATCTAAACTGCCACCTGGTTATAATTCACATGGAATCGGGACAGATTGATGGGCATCGAACCAAATTCAATCTGATTTTCAGTCAAAGTTTGATAGGCATCGAACCAAATTCAAATCCATATCAAAATTCGTACAAACAACTTTAAAATCTATATTGATCAAGTGCGTATGAATTTTGATAACAATCAGATATAGTTTTAAATTTTAAATTAAATACAGATATCCGAATATCTATCTGAATACAATGCATATATGATTTTAAATTTTAATTAGAGCAAAGCTAAGATGATGTGCTCACTAAAATGGTTTGATGAGCACGACTTCAAAAGTCTATCAGATTGATTTCAAACGATGAATCCAAACTGTTGAAACTCATCTACTTTATGAGTGACGAATGTACATACAAAATTTTGAAAGTTTCGAATTCATTTAGTATAAGATCAAGCAATCAAAAAATAATTAAAAATGAATACATAAAAAACTTATAAAAGGTTCATTTTTTGGTTGGCTTAACTTTGTGATCAGAGTCAAAATAACGATGATTTACGTAGGGTTTTGGCTTAGATTTTGCATATTTTCTCACACTTATGTTTACTTTATTAGAGAAAAAGGCTACTGTTACCCTTCTTTATGCTTTATTGCAGAAAACAGATTTTGGGACTATTTTACACCAAATGGAGCTAGAATCAGGTCAATCGGATCAGCGACGCTCATCGACTAAGTCTCTGTTACGGTCCGTATTACTTAATACGGACCAGGCCTAGCACAGACCAGGAGATAGCACTGGGAGCACTAAACCCTAACCGTCAAGGTCCTAATACGGACCGTATTGCCTAATACGGTCCGTATCCGAAGGCATCTCTTGGGGAATAACTGCCGACAGCTGTTTCCAGATCAGTTTCTTAGCCCCTACTCAACCTCTACACGTCCCTCCACTCCTATATAAGGCCCCTGGGCAGAAGGAACAATCATCTTTGTAATTAGGGTTAGATTTGATTAAAGTGAGAAGAGTGCTTGTAACAATGTCGTTCCGCGACTAAGTTCATTTTCTTAGGGCTAGGTAGTAAACCTTGTTACTCTTGATGTTTTAATATATATATTTCTGTTTATTATGATTTCTTGTTGTTGGAACAAAATATTTTTGTGATTTACTATCTCTTCATCTAACTTCAATGATCTAGTTTGAGACCGTTAGGGTAGTGACAGTACTTTAATGGCAAGAGAAACTATTTGTATGAATTAGCCTCGTTGAGATCTATTAGGTTTATGTGAAGAAAACCTTAGCGGGGAAACCATAAACCAGACCAACAAAACGCGTACCAAATTCTATCACTTGCGTAAAGTAAATCGCAGTGATCTGTGTAGTAATTTGAGGTATTTTAGAGATCAGACATTTACGTAAGGAAAATCGCAGTGTCCTATGTAGAATCTCGGTGAAAGATCTGTCATTCTTGCGTAACATAAATCGCAATGACCTATGTGGTGTCTTTCATTAAACAACAACAGAAAATCAGACGCAACAGGAATATATTGTCAAGGCGGATTGAGTGGCAATGGTGTGTCGAAACTCTAGAAATTCTCATCTCTATCTTTATTTTAATTACTTTTAATTGCTTCATAATTTACATTGATCAAAACAACATCTCTCAATTTACAGATTTCATCTAGCCTTTCGAAAAATTGTGATTCGATCGCTCAAAGCATTGAACCAATATTCCCTGTGGATCAACCTCGAATATACTACTCGATAGGATTGTACGCTTGCAGTCCGAACCGATAGCATTTACGAGTTTATAAATATTAAAAGAAACATTGATCTCTTTTGAGTGATCACTTTGTTCTAAATAAATTCGAAACTTCTAAACAAATTCATATGTATGCATCGCTCATGAAGTAAATGGATTTCAATAGTTTGAATTCGTCATTTGAAGCCAATCTGATAATTTTTTAGAGTTGTGTTCACCAAACCTTCTTGGTGAGCACATCACACCCTTACGGTTTGGTGAGCACATCACACCTTTGCTTTGCTCTTTTAATTATATGTATCCGAATAGTATATTATATCGTATAGTTTAATATATATTATAAAAAAATATGTATATTTACGAATATCCGTTCCGTATCTGTTTAATATCCAATCTGTATACATAAATACAAACAGAAGATACGAATATGATTTTATCATCTATCCGATCCTTATCTGATCCATTTGCACCCCTAGGCTCCAACTAGGAGCATACGATGTGGATATCAGTGGGAAAGAGTGTATCCCTGCGGTACATATATAGGATACTCCCAGTAAGGTTGTAAATGAGCCGAGTTTGAGCGAGTTACCTCCAACTCGAACTTAGCTCATTAATAAATGAGCGAGTCAACTCAAGTTGGGATGGAAATAACGAGTTGTAGAGCCAACTCGAACTCAACTCGTTATCAACTCGAGTTGGCTCACAACTCGTTTAACCAGTTAATTATATACTACTAGTAAAAGAATTTATCAGTATCAGCAATTTTTCATACAGCAATAGTATATAAGCACCAACATTTTTTCATACAGCAACTTAGTACATAAGCACCAGCAATTTTTCATACAGTAGCTTAACAAAAACAATTTCTAGAATTTATTGTGACCAATGCTATGTAACTCGAGTTATAAATGAACGAGTTGGGGTAAGCTCAAACTCAGCTTATTTATTAAACGAGTCAGCCAACTCGAGTTGGAACTGACTCGAGCTGTAAATGAGCAAGTTAAAGCGAGCTGTAAATGAACGAGTTACGAGTTTGAGCAATTTTGCCCAGCCCTAACTCCCAGCCAAACCAAATTCATTTCAAAGCCTATTTGAAGGAAATATAGGGGATCGTTTTGAGATTATTCGTGTCCAAGTTAGAACAGACGACTCGGATCTCAACACGGTCCGGTCAGGTATTGCAATGGATGTCTGGGTCTGAATTCAGCTGGAAAAGACAACATCTGATCTGTTGTGTAGATGATCTGCTGCGGCGACAGTTGTGTGTTCAACTCAGTGCGGTAATATAGAAATTTTGGGTTCCCCAATTTGCCAAAAAAAAAAAAAAATCATACTGTTTAATCCCAGAAAAACCTTGTTGTAGGCCTTTAATTCGTACCGGATTAGAAAAAGAGTCTCGTTTCAAAAATTAACTAATCTACTAATCTACTAATCTAGCCTTATTCATAATATAGCAGATTAAGTATGTACAAGATATGCATGAAATTAGAAATATAACTACAATAATCTCTTGCATAATCATTATGTAAAAATTAAATATACTTGTGAATTGCGTCTATAGGCCAAAAAAGATACTTAAAGGATCTGTTACACCCACTACGCGTATATTTTCAAAGCAGCACAAATGCAACTGCTACACTCATTCCCTCCTGTCATTCTGTCAACTTCTCCATTTCAGAGCATTCATTAAATTCCTCTCTACATATATACCTTATCGGCCATTCCCTTTTCCATAGCCAAAACAAGTTCAGATTCTAAGTCTGTTTCTCTCTCTAAAACAAAGATGAGCACCTCCTTCCAAACCATCACCATAACCTTACTTCTCATCATCACTATCCACATCACCTCCTCTCATGCACAGGTACCGCTAACCGGCACCGGCACAGTAACAGGACCCACAGTGGGAACCCAAACCCAAGGAAGCACCGGCGCTGCTACGGCAACAGGTGAATCGAGCCTAGAATTATACATGCATGACATACTTGGAGGATCAAGCCCGACAGCCAGGCCCATTACAGGATTGCTCGGTAATATTTACAGCGGCCAAGTCCCATTTGCACGGCCGATTGGATTCAACACCCCCAAAAATGGCGTTGCAATTCCAAATTCCAACGGTGCAGTCCCAACATACAATGGAAATACCGGCATCCCGTTAGACACTGGCTTGGCAGGATCCGGTTATGTACAACAGTCTGCCAATGGGCCCACACCTTCTAACCCAATCCAAACTCAGCTTGGACCTGATGGCCTTAGCCTTGGTTTCGGTACAATAACGGTCATAGATGATATCCTGACTGCTGGGCCCAATTCAGGAGACCAGCGGGTCGGCAAGGCTCAAGGTGTCTATGTGGCAAGTTCTGCTGATGGGACAACCCAAATGATGGCATTCACGGCCATGATGGAGGACGGAGAGTATGGTGATACATTGAACTTCTTTGGCGTGTATAAGATTGGTACAACAATGTCACGTTTGTCAGTGACAGGTGGGACCGGAAAATTCAAGGGTGCTTGTGGGTTCGCAGAGGTGCGATCGCTTATTCCGTCGGGTCAGCATGTCAGTGATGGGACTGTGACATTGTTAAGGATCATTGTTAATCTTAATTATTAAATGATTGCTTATAAGTCCCGTGGTAAGGCCCATGGTTGATTTGGTTTGGAAATTTGCTGTGTTATATAGGTGGGAGTGTGTTTGTGTTTGTTTTTGTTTTTGTTTGGTGTTTTCAAACCAGTATGCATGCGAGTTTTGTGTGAGCATATCCAAGTAGAATGCAGTTCTCTTCATTTCGTCGAAAATCAATGTAATTTACTAATTTATAATTCATATAAATATTATTTAATTTGTACAATACAGTGCGCTGAGTCCTTTTGATAAATTGCAAACTATCGATGCATGTTATGAAGCTGACATTTGACAATTCTTTAATTTATTTTTTTCTGACTATGACAATACGACATTAAAGAAATTTTTAAATGGATAAAATTTGGATATTTGTCCTTGTATATCTGAAAAAAAATATTTCTCCTGGGACCGGGAAGTCCTCAAATCTATGGCGTGTCAAGATAATAATACAAATGTCGTATTTAACATAACAATAAGATTATGCAACTCTAAAGTTTTCAAATCATTGGACACGCTATCTTAACGTATATGTATAGCTTTGTGTAGGAAATAAAAATTTTCTGACAGATAAATATGTAAATGTCTTTATTTTGAAAAGAAAAATGATGTGCAACAATAGGATCATATGTTTTTTTGGTTTCAAAAATTACATGCAATTAATAGATTATGATCAAAGGGGGGTAATTGAGGAAAAAACACACAAAAGCGCATTAGTAACATTCGTACGAATAAGATCATATAAGAGCAATAGTGGGGAAAAAACACAAGCAACTCGTAACATTTGAAGGAATAAAGAGCATCCAGTGACTGTGAGTAATGCCGCACCTGTTGCTAGCTAAGTAATAGAACCAGCCCAGGTATCTTTGTGCCACATAAAAGTCTTCCTCGGCAAATGAACCAACAATTATGTTTAACATTACTTCTTCAATCATGTATCAATTTTCTTTTATCTGTTTTTGGAAAATCATTGTACCAAATTGATTTTGGACTACCTGTATACACAAATCCAAGATTTCTTTCGTAAAATTTTACAATTACATACTTATTAGGAGTCAGATAAGCACACTAAATGAGAAATAACATTTTCAAGGGACGCCATATGAGACAAAATCTCGTTTTCAAATCCAGCCAAGTCAGTTTGATCAAGCGCAACACGCATGGCCTTCAAGCCACTCTGCAATAGGACTACACCTTCACAGAATCCTTCTGGAATCTTCCTTTTCTTTCTCAAAAGAGCCTCCTCCCCCATTTCCATTGGTACAGCAACACTGGTACATGATTCAACTTTCTTCTGAAGAGATTCCCCTTCTTTTTTAAGGAACCCAAATTCTTCCCCAGAAAAAACAGCCACACTTGCTGCAACTTCCTTTCAAGGAATGCCTTTAGTTCAGACATGAACCGGTTTTCGTCAGTGACTGTACCAGTCTCAGCATCATAAGAAAGAGCTGCATCATCCGGTACGAACCGCCAGAGCTGAGTACAAGTGGTATGAGCCGCAAAATACCAAATGCAGCTACTGCTTGATGCATAACTGCCCAGTGCCTTTCTCTTAACAAGATATGATTCAGGTCCCAAATTGCAGTGGACACAGAATTGTCATTGCCTCATGTATCGCCATGTGACTTAGACCAGCAATGAAACGGGCCAGCGATGGCAAGAAAGTGGTATTGGCATCGGATTTTGGTACGAAAAAGGAATGTACATTTGTAATTAACTCACTCATTTCAGGATAACCATATAGTTGCTTTGTTTTCTGAGATAATATCTAGCATGGAGCTGATCAGCTTGGCAAGAGAATCCTTGGTGCTACATTGGGTGTTTTTTTTGTAGCTATGAATCAGAGAATGTGCGAACTTGAAGAGCAAGGAGATTGTTTTTTCATCAAACATGTCCCAATCCTTCAAATTACTGCAGGGCAAAAGAAAAGAAGACGGAAGAACAAATAATTAGAAAACCTAATATAAAACAAAAACTTCACTGCAAGATTATATATTTAAATTCAAGTCATGACAGGCAGTGGGAAAAAGTAGTATGTAAATTCAAGGAAAATTCAGCAGAATATCCCCAACTTAGCCAAGAAATTGTAGGAAGACCCCCTATTTGTAAGAAGAACCTATGTTGTTGGAAAATACTAATTTAGGCTATTTTTCATTAGATTCACATTATGCAACTCCGATACCAACGGGTGATACAAAAAAGGTAATTCTACTGGAATAGTAAAAATAACTTCATTGAAAAATAAATTCACACTTGAAACTCTAAGAACAAATTTAAAAAAAAAAAAAAACAAAATGTCATAACTGATAACTTATTTCCTCAGATGTTCAATCTAATTTATATTATACTTCAAAAATTAAACTGTTGCAGAACAAACTTGAAGCAATAAGTAATTTTTCTGTAAATGAATTTAGAACGAAACTATTTTGAAAATAATGACTAAGGTATGGGTGCAGCAATTTTCATGACAACTAGGGTTGTTGGAAATTTTTTTTCCCACAGTAAACTAGCCTAGTGTGCTTACCAGAAAAGTAAGGCAGAGGCCAGAGCATGTACAGGAAATCCAATCAATCAGTACAGGTGCCTCCATTTTCTCTAAAGTAAGCCTCCATAAATTCATTTAGCACCATGAAAAGTCTCCTGATAGCAATCATCTTTACATTTTCAGACAGCGAGTCAAAAGGGAATCCTTCCATTAACAATTTCATGTAGATGCCAGATTTCTCATCATTTGATATTAAAGTGTAAATCCGATCAACTATGTCAGAGCTAGCACATGCCAGAAGAGTATTAAACGTGCGATTCTTGGACTTAAACCATGTGGTGCAACTATTCTTAGAAGAGACAGGATGTTTTCTATGATTTGATATGTTAGGGCAGCTTCAGCATGATGAAGTACAAAGCACAACAGCTCAGTTGTAATTTCTACGCATAGATAGTGTGTATGGAAAAGGTTTTCCAGCAAAACAGTTTCCACTTCCATCCATGCAACTGCACTTGAAGAAGCAGCCACAAATATCAGAAAAGCTTTCAGGGTTTGTACAACAAAGGTATACATTAATTTCCATGTAATTTCAGGAGTAGGTTTTGAGTTTTCCAATACTGGTATTTCCAAACCAAGAACAAATGGGTATGTTCTTTCATCAATCAGAATACTAAATAGATTTCCAAGACATTTAGATAACTCTATGGTTGTGCTTTCTCCAAGGGAGGGAGAAGTTCGAAGAAGGTTCAAGAAGAGAAGAACCCCACCCGGTAAGAGTGCATCACAATCCGTGCTGAACATAGAAGATAGCATATATGGTTCTTTTGTTTTCAGAAAATCAACCTCTTGCTTGTTTTGAAACAAGCACCCAATAACTTCACACTTGGCACCTGAATCCATAGCGTCTGAGCTTAGAACTGCTTGGAGTAGGACAAAAGACGTGGGGCCCACGTATTCTGCAATTGCTTCACTTGCTGCTCTCAGCCGGGTCTCTTTGCTAAAGTACAACCCTAGATTTGAAATAACTAATGCACAGCCAACAATTTCGCGTTGCACCACCAGGGCCTCTAACGGAAATGCAGAACAAATTCGCACAGCATTAATCAAGAAAAACTTTATTGGCAAGAATGCCCTCTTGGCCTCTGCAATACTCGGGCCTGCCTCCAGTGTGAGCACAGACCAACTTTCACTGGCTGACTTTAGCATCTCGAGTGCAAGAGAAATTAGAGTTGTGATAATATCACCCACTTTAAGTTTCTCATCTAAAGCCCCTTTATTAGTTTGCAATAAGGTGACAACACCTTTCCACGATAAATTGAGCAAGGTAACATAGGTCCCACCACCAGACGCAGCAAACACCCCAATTTCATACGAAGTTTGGATGGCGTGTCTTGTAATTTTCGAAACAAGGGATGTGAAGTTTAGTTCTCCAATTTTATTGAGCTTCTCTTCTTTCGTGGCGGTATCCATTATGGAAACATCAGAATAAGTTGTGCATAATGCTCTTGTTCCTTCGAGAATATTTTGTGCAACCTTGAGCACTTCTGACAAGACATTACAAATCTTCTGCTTCATAAAGTTAATAATCAGAATGAGACATGGTGCAGGACATAATTATATAGTTGTTGTACCAGATAACTACACATTAACAGTTTGGTTCATTACCAGCGCATTACAGTTATATGCATCACTATAGATCTTTAACATGGCCAATACTAGACTCTGTTGGATTTTTAATCAGCACTTTGTAGTTAATATAAACAGCAAATGAGATTTTGTTGTTGCATTTGGAACATACTGGTGCATTACTGACCATAAGTACCTTATTGTCCATTATTGAAGCCTTGGTTAGGTTTAACAGCTCAGAGATGAAAGTTTCAGTGATAAGCATCAAATTTTCATCTTCCTTTGTAATGCGAGAACTCGTAAGAACCGAGATAAGGTTGGAGGCAAAAACCAAGACATCTAAAATGATCTGCAATGAATCTTAAATTAGTAACAAAAAGGAAAGAAAAGATATTATGCAACATTTCTGTAGACTTCTCATTTTCCAGAGACAAACCCTGGCATAGATTCATCTAAACAAAGGGGTAATGGCACCACTCATACTTCTATTTTGTGACAATCAACTCCTTGAACTTGTAATTCAACCATCAACCACCCCAACACCCCCCCCCCTCAAACTGCAACTTTACTT